>JAJMJU010000015.1:0-266516 GCA_030563705.1 Australozyma bambusicola | reverse complement strand
AAAAAAAAAAAAAACAATATGAATATATACATGTAAGAAAAAAAAATAGTTTTAAATACAGTCCCTTCTGGTATCTGGACGGACTATTGCCCTGCATTTGCTTAGGAAGATAAGTAGACCAGATTTCTTCTTTTGTCCGAACAAAATATGGATTTTCCAACGAGAACTAAAAAAAATGAAAATTAAAAATTCATTCAAAAAATCTTCTGTTGAATTCACTGCATAATAAATCGCTAATTAAGTCTTTTGTTATGCTTGGATTTACTTCATCATGACTTCGCGATCTCAGTACCTCCTGGGCATCCTAGATCACCAAAACAATTAAAACACATTTTAGTTAGAAACACACTAATTAAGCTACACACAAAATATGTCGACACAACCGAAACCGAGAAAGTGTCCCAACTGTGGGTGCACTCGTCTCACCACAGATCCACTGAGCAGTACCGGAGACTTAGTATGTGAGGACTGTGGTATGGTTCAAGAGGAGAACTCGATCATTTCAGAAATCCAATTCGGCGAAGCTTCCAACGGTTCTGCAATCTTGCAAGGTTCCATGGTCGGTGCAAACCAAACCCGTGCTTTTAGTCAAGGCAGTGCTTTAGAGAGTAAAGAACAAACACTTGCCAAGGCAAAACAACGAATGAAAGAGCTAGCACAAGTAATGAAAATACCCGAGTATATTGTGAATTCGGCCTATGGATGGTTCACTTTGGCCCTCAATAAGAATTTTGTCAAGGGAAGACGCTCCCAGAACGTTCGTGCGGCTTGTTTATATGTTGCCTGTCGTAGAGTCGGAACTCACCATCTTCTAATAGATTTCAGTATGAGACTTCAAATCTCAGTCTATTCCTTGGGCGCTACATTTTTGAAGTTGGTCAGACTTCTCGATATCAAAAAGCTTGAACCCGTTGACGCTTCACTTTTCATTCAATACTATGCCGAAAACCTAGGGTTCGGCGATCAAACTTCTCGAGTCTGTAAAGATGCAACCGATCTTGCTCGGCGGATGACTGCTGACTGGATCAGCTCTGGTCGTCGCCCTGCCGGTATTGCCGGAGCATGCTTGTTACTAGCTGCTCGTATGAATAACTTCCAAAGATCGCACGCTGAGGTTGTTGCAGTCACACATGTAGGGGAAGAGACCATTCAAAAGAGACTTAATGAGTTTAAAAAGACTTCTTCTGCGAAGATATCTATTCTGGGCTTCAGGGAAGCGGCATCTAACTCAAAATATTTTAGTTCAACAGACGCTAGGCCTCCTTCCATCAACAAGAACCAGGCCATTGAGAAAAAGGTTCAAAAGGTCCTCCGTCAAAAAACGCGAACAGTAAAAAGATACCTTGAGCTTGCAAAAAATGGTCAGTTATTGACTAGCTTGGAAGTAGCGCGTCTGCCCATCAGCGCTGAATTTCCAAATAAGGACTCCCAAAGCCTTGTCCTACGTAATGATGAAGATACGAATCTGGGTGAAAATGAGCAAGAGAAAGAACGAATGGAGCCACAACCTACTACTACTGAAGGCACTAAAGAAGAGGGAGATGAAGAGGAAGAAGAAAAGGAAGAAGAAAGGGAAATCGAGGAACTTTCGATTATCAATGAAGCAGATAATATCAGTCCCGAGACTTTGGCTGGTTTGAAAGTTTCCGCAGATGGCCAGCTAGCGAAGGAACCTTCATCGAGATTTGAGGTGAAGAACAATGTATCCCGGTACAATGATTCTGACCTAGATGAAAGCGAATCCTCCGAAGATGAGATTAATGAATTTTTTGCGCCTAGTGGCGAAGTAGATGATGATGATTTCGGTTTCGATGACCTACCAGATGAGCCGAAGGATGACGATGATGACGAGGACTATATGGAGCCGAAGATTAAACTGAATCGCAGATTTGATGGCCATGAAGAGAAAAAAATCACTCGGAGCAACGGGAGATTGAATGGACTTAGAAGTTTGACGTCAGAATCTTCTGCTTTGTCGCGTGCTCACGGTTCGAGGGACCTTTCAAAACCAAAGAGAGTTAAATCATTTATCCTGTCACAAGGCTCTTTTGAAACACAAAACAATGAATCAAGAGATGTCGTACAAGACGATCTTTTAAGGGCTATCTTAGATGGAAGCGGTATTAAAGATGAGGACATTGAAAAATTATTGGATGAACTTCTTAAAAAGAACAAGGAGAAGCAGAAAGGCCTCAAGGTCAATTATTCTAATGATGAAAAAATGCAAAAGACATTTGATCCTAACAGACCACGGAATTTGGTGAAGAACTGTCCAACAACGAACGACCTCCTAAAAAAGGTTAGAGATGATGAGGAATTAGATGATTTAGATGATGATGACGAAATAGCAGATTCAAAGCTATCAGAGGAAGAAGTGAAAGCAAAGGAGCAGATGTGGATTGCCATTAATATTGACTTCCTCATTTCGCAAGAAAAGAGAAGATTGAAGGAAATCGCAGATGTTGCAGCTGGCAATTCATCTGCCCAGTACAAAAGACGACGGAACAACACTTCCAGATCAAGAACGTCTAACTTTAATGCCAAGCATGAGGTTGCAATTGACAGGTCGATGACACCTGCGGAGAATTCAAAACATATGATGGAAAGAAAAAGTAAGACGTTTTCTAAAAAGATCAACTACGAAGTTTTCGATGATTTGTTTTTAGAGCGGTGAATTAGTATTGAATAAAATTTAATTTAAATGAGAATAAGTGTAAGTGTTTAGCAATTGAGTTTCTAAAGAGACCATCATGAACAACGTAAAATTAAAAAAAAAAAGACTGGTAAAGAACCGAAATTATATATATATATAAAACAACTTTACTAACTGTATTTTATTGCATTAAATTAGTATGTCTGTAATTTGACACCTCCACACTCTCATGCGATGCATTGTGATGCGATGCGATGCGATGCGATGGATAGTTTTGACATACTACTTCACTTATAAGATCCACAACAACAATAATCATGGGAAAGAAAAGAAGAGCAGCAATTTTGCCCACAAATATCATCTTACTACAGAATGTTGTTAGAAGAGATCCAGAGTCATACCATGAGGAATTTCTTCAACAGTATTCCCATTATGAGTCCCTAAGAGATATCTTTTTGATGAACCCATCGGCCGACCAAGGAAGTGAGTTTGGAGATTTGATCGGGTTCGTAAGTGCAGTTTGTGGCTGTTATCCCAAAGAAACTTCCGAGTTCCCTAACGAGTTGAAAAGCATTCTTTTGAACAACCACAGATCATTGACCCCAGAGGTAAGAGAAAAAATAATCCAATGCTTGACCATGCTACGGAACAAGGATATTATTAGCGCGGAATCTCTAATCCTGACACTTTTCCCCCTTTTAGAAGCCTACAGCAGCTCTTCACAAAACGCATCTACCACGTCCCATCACGCCAAGGCGGTTAGAAAGCAAATCTATAGTACGTTAGTGCTGTTGTTGAAGGCTGTAAACACTGGGGCAAAAAACCAAAAGATAAACAGATCAACACAAGCATTGCTATTCAACATGTTGGAGTACCGAGACGGAAGAGGTCTCTGGGCTACGAAGTTGACTCGTGAACTATGGAGAAGAGGTATCTGGGATGATTCCAGAACTGTTGAAATTATGTCACAAGCAGCCTTGCATCCTGACGTAAAGATCTCCGTGGCTGGTGCTAGGTTTTTCTTAGGAGCTGATAAGGAGAGAAATGATGCTCTTGAGGAGGATCTGTCTGATGACGAGGGTTTCGATATGAATGCGTTAAGACACAAAGCTCAACACAACAAGAAGAGTGGAAAGAGAGGCAAAAAGATTGAGCAAGCTTTAAAAACTATGAAAAAGAAGAATAGTCTGAGAATATCCGCCACTTACCTCAACTTCTCTGCAATCCATTTACTCAGAGATCCTCAAGGATTTGCTGAACGCCTTTTCACAGACCATTTGACCAACAAAAGCGCCAACAAGTATGATATTGAACAAAAGATCTTGTTTATGAACCTTATCTCCAGATTAGTAGGTACTCACAAATTGACTGTACTTGGTCTTTACTCTTACTTTTTGAAATACTTGACTCCTAAGCAAAGAGACGTCACTCAAATAATGGCAGCAGCAGCCCAAGCTTCTCATGACTTGGTTCCACCTGAATCAATTTCGTCCGTAGTTCGAAAGATTGCCGACGAATTCGTGAGTGATGGTGTCTCGGCGGAGGTTGCCGCCGCTGGTCTCAATACTATCAGAGAAATTCTAGCAAGAGCACCATTGGCTATTGAACAACCGTTGTTGCATGATCTTGTGGAATACAAGGGTTCTAAGTCTAAGGCAGTCATGATGGCCGCCAGATCTTTAATCTCGTTGTATAGAGAAGTGGCTCCTGAAATGTTGCATAGAAAGGACCGAGGAAAAGTTGCGTCTTTAGAGTTGCAATCAGGAGAAAAGAAAGGGCTCCCTGTCTATGGTGTCGAAAGTTCTACCGTTACTACCATTCCTGGTATTGAACTTTTGTCTAAATGGAAACAAGAACAGGGAGACCAAGATGAAAATGCCGACGAGAATGACGAAAATTGGGCCGTAGCACTGGACAATGAAGCCGAAGGTAGTGACGTCGAAGGTGACTGGGTCACCGTCGAGTCAGACAAAGAGTACAGCATTAGTGATACGGAGGATGAAGCCGAAGAAGAAAATTCTAAGAAGAATGATCAATCTGATTCTGATCTTGATCTTTCGAGTGATGAACAGGGTGAAGACGAGGAATTAGAGCCAAAGCGTAAGAAACAAAAACAATTACAGACACCAGATAAAAATGCTGTTATGACCGAGCTTCTTTCAAGCAGAATCTTGACGCCTGCCGACTTCGCTAAATTAGAGGAATTGAGAGTGCAAGCTGGAATTGAAAAAGTCATGGGTTCAAAGCAGCACAATGAAGAAGCAATTGACTCTACCAGTTTACTTGGTGCCGTTAAGTATAAACAACTTAGAGAGGAGAGAATTGCTCATGCCAAGGAAGGACGAGAAGATAGAGATAAGTTTGGTTCTAAGAAGGGTAAGAGAGATGCACCACACTCTACTACTAACAAGGAGAAGGCTCGGAAGAAGAACTTCGTGATGATGATCCACAAGAAGGCTGTTCAAGGAAAACAAAAGTTGTCCCTTCGTGACAGACAACGTGTTTTAAGAGCACATATAACTAAGCAAAAGAAGAAGGGCCATTGAAAATTTGGTGATAACTTATTTTAGGCTAATATTAAATTTACAAAACATAAATTAGAACCGCACATCTAGGGTGCGATAAAAATAAACATACATCAACACAGCGAAGAAGTGAAGCAGAAAAGCAAACTCAATCACTCGCTCTTTTTCTTTTTCAATTTCTTGTCGTCAGAGTCCTTTTCCTTTCTCTTTTTCGACTTCTTGCTTGCTGCATCCTCGGAAGCAACAACATCCGAAGAAACAGAAGCTGCCAGGTCTTGGGATGAGACCTTAGTCTTCTTCTTTTTATCAGCCTTCGCTTCATCCTTGGTAGGAGATGCAACCGAGGTTTTTGAATCGTCTGCTTTTTCCTCAGCCTTTGAGTCTGTTTGAACTTTTGTGACCTTTGCAGGAGTAGACTTTGCAGAGGTAGTAGCCTTAGTAGCCTCAGAAGTACCAGGCGCCTCTGTAGTGGTGGCGGTATCCGTGACAGGTGCCTCTAATTGTTTCTTCAACTTATATTCCTCTAATGCCTTCTTGTATTCCTCGAAATCGGTGTCGTACTCTTGTTGCAATCTAGCCTTGTCTTCATTTGTTAAGTTTGCCCATTTATCGGCGATAATCTGGTTGAGCTCTGTAGCTTGGAATGTTGGTTGTCCACTCTCTACTCTAGCCTTTCTCAAAGAATCACGGATTTGGAGGTTAAAGCGTAAGTAGGATGTCAATGGCTTCTTGGGTGCATTTGGGTCCTTCTCGGCACGCTTTTTCTTTGGCTTTTCAACCTTAGCAGGCTTTTCGGCAGCGATATTTTCAACAGACTCCAGTTTATCTTCAGAGGTTGTCTCAGAAGAGGTTCCATTAGATGAGATTTCCACGGCAATGTTAGCTTTTGGCTTGGAAGCAGTCTTTGATGTTTGCAGCTTAGATGGGGTTGCAGGTTCCTGCGCAGTGGTGCTAGCGACCTTTTGATCGCCGGCGGAGCCATTGGCGTCACCCTCAAAATCAACCTTTTTCTTGGTTACTCTCTTGCGGGGAGTGACTGTTGCATTGGCAGCGGCTGGCAAGGTGGAGGTCACCGATTCTACTGCACTTGCAATGCTTGCGCTAAGATCCGACAATTGGGAGCCGGCGACCTCAGCACCGTCCAAACCCGCTTGTTTGTAGAATTCAACGGTGGCGGTGGCAGCGCTAGTTGCTGCATTAGAAAGTTCGAACAAGGATGCTACAAGGGCATTTTTTGCTTGTTGGAGAGTCATTGCAAGCGCGATGGGCAGTGAATTGAATAGTAAGAGGTTGATCAGAACTCACAAAAGCCAACGAATATCGGGAACAAGGTGAAAGCAATGATCACGAGAATTTACTGATTCAAAATTTGGCTCACAATTAAAAGTCGATTATGTGTTGAAAAAGCTAGAGTCTGGCAGGAAGTTTCGAGTTTTTTTGCGATCTGAACGTGTTTTTTTTTTCAGAAGTGGTGGTGGTAGTTGGGCGGGGGGACCGACACGAGGTTGGCTCTGGGGGATGGCCCCAGGTGCGGGCCAGGAGAAGGCCCTGACAGGAGGCGGGTGCGCAATTACGGGGCAGCCATGCATGTTTGATCACCAATTATTTTCGCGCGGTGCCACCATACCCAAATTTCCAGATTGTTTTGGTCGTCTAGGGCCAATTGACCTCATTCACAATCATTTGTAATAATTTTCGGTGATATTTGTTTTTATTGAGTTACTTTCAAAAGATGAAATAAAAGAATCGAGGAGATAAAAAACTAAGAACGAATTGATTAAGCGGATTCATCAATAGAAATTTTCGATAGTCGTGGTTTTTTTTCTTTTGTATCTGCTTCGATATATACAAGATCCTTTTAGTTTTCTCAGTATTCTAACTTGTGGGACAGGCCAGCTGCACTCCCTCTGAACAATTCATGGCTGCTAAAAGAATAGGGTCTTTAGCGTTGGCTTGCCCTGGACAAGGAATTATTCCTCAGGGATGTCTATATCACCTAAGAAAGAGCCAGCATTTATTCAGCGAACATCTCGAATGCATTGACGAGGCCATTGGCGCCAGATTCTCTCCTCGCTTATTGGAATCCCCACATAACCTAAATGATCCCTGGAATCTATCCACGGCAAATGCCCAGCCTGCGATATTGGGAGCATCATACATAATTGCCGACCTTTTTAGGAAATTCCATAAAATTGACTTGGTCACTCAACCCAGTACGTCTCATCTTTTGGGTCACTCATTAGGAGAATACACAGCGCTTGTTCTTGGGGGAGTTTTATCCTTAGACGATGGAATTAAGCTAGTGCGAAAACGAGGTATCTTAATGGAAGCTCTCAATGATTCTATGGATGCTGAGATGCATGTTTTGGTGTTTCGTCCCTCTTCTTTTCAAACGGTCCTCGATTTAGCTACCGAGGCTCAAGTCCTAGCTTGTGTCAATAACGAAACTCAAATCAGTATATCTGGAGATCCCCTCACTCTACTGGAAGTAGTCCTGAGAATGAATCTTTACAAGAAGATTATTTTGAAACAGATAAAGTTACCCGTGAAGATTCCTTTTCATAATAAGCTACTCGGAAGTGTTGAAAGGGAATTAGGAAGGACACTTCCAAATTCTAGAGATAGTTCGAAAGCTATTCTTTGCAACGTCGATGGATTAGCAAGAAGCCTGGGTGTCCTCGAACAAACAATTGCTGCTACGTCTAGGCCAGTGCAATGGAAAAAGTCAATGGACTTCTTAGCCAATGAAGGCACTAATTCTGTACTCAACCTTGGTCCAGGAAATGCTGTAGATGCTATCAATAGTCGATTTGGAATTCAGAATTTGCCATTAAAGACCGAGGAAGATATGGCGCTCATCGCGGATTTACTAGCAGCAGAGAATTGAATCATATAGTCAATTTGGTCAAACCTATTCAACGGTGCTTTGCATTAAATATTACAAGAACAGGCAACTAGATTATGGACTTTTTGTGCAGATGAAATTAAGAGGATGTTAAAATTGAGGGGAACTTGATTGAATCCCAGATACCCCAGTACTCAAGAACGAAGCTGAAATAAAATGATAATAAACTTGCGCTCCAAAAAAGGCTCTGCAACATAGACCTATGAGTCTTCGTGCAAAAGTCATTTTGCAGTGTCTAACGATAAGGTTTGTCAGTTTAGAACTATCTGTTAGGCTGCACACTCTTAATTCAGTAAGGGTATTGTTAACTTGACGAGATCTACATAGTGACTGTCCGATTAGAAGGGCACTGCGAGACATTTGTCCAAATAGACGAGCACTGCATCCTGAAGGCTGAGCTTACCGTTTATTCTACTACAAAAATATAAAAGGAAGATGTTGTTCGCCTTCATGTTAAAAAAGAAGTCCAATATACGTTATAATTGATAACTTTACATTTAGAGGCCCTGATTAACATTACGCACTAAGACACAACCGGTTGCGGCCATATCAAGTGGAAAATACTGTTTCCCGTCCGATCAACGTTAGTCAAGCCACTTAGAGCCACACTGAGTAATGCAGTGGGAGACCATGTGTGAAATTGTGGTGCTGCAATCTTTTTTTTTTCGATTCGCGTATATTTCGAAGTTTACGTATTGCAGAAAAACGTTTACGATCGATCTACTTCCTCCAATAATAATATCATTAGCGCTCAAGTTTCTAGCAAGCCTATAAGCGTTTATCAAGTGAGAATATTTTTCTTCTATCTACATCCACGAAGTGATTTCAACTTGTCTTTTTTAATCTAAAAGTGATGTGATTCCCGCTAAGAACAAAATTTCTTTTCCCTGATTCGAAGTCCGAACTTGGCATGTAGTGGCGCTCCGCTGATAAAGGCGTATCACCAAGAGTTGGGACTAGTCGCCGAATTAGGAAAAACGTTGCGAAAGTGCGTTCCTATAAGAGGCTGCAAACGCACGTCAACCGTTTTTCTTGCATAATCTAATTTGCAATGTCTCAAATCGTCCCTTCAAATTTCAAAGGTTTTGCTTGTTCTTCTGGTGCTGAATGGAACAAACCAAAGTTGGTAGAGTTTGCCCGCAAGAATATCAATCCCACCGATGTCGTCCTCAAGAACATTTGTTGTGGATTATGTGGGACAGACGTGCATACGGTTAGAGAAAACTGGGGCCCTTACGAACGGCCAGATCTCGTTGTTGGCCACGAAATTATCGGAAATGTTATCGCAGTTGGTTCCGAAGTGACAGAGTTCAAAATTGGGGACAGAGTGGGCATAGGGGCAAGTTCCAATTCTTGTTCTAAGTGCTCCAGATGCACTGGTGACAATGAACAATACTGCAGCCGAGGTGTCGGTACTTATAATGAAACAGATTCCTTCTCTGACAATTATGTCACCCAAGGAGGCTACGCATCGCACTCTATTGCAAATGAGAGATTTTGCTTCAAAGTCCCGGATAAATTAGATTCATCAGTGGCTGCACCTTTGATGTGCGCTGGCTTAACAGTGTACTCCCCATTAGTCCGCAACATTGGCCACCTTAAAAATCCTTTGGTGGGAATCATTGGTATAGGTGGATTGGGTCATTTAGCTCTTCAATTTGCAAATGCTTTAGGGGCCGAGGTGTACGCATTCTCGAGAACTTCGTCTAAAAAGACGGAGAGCGAGTCGTTTGGAGCGCATGGTTTCATCTCTACTCAAGAAGATGAAGACTGGCATCTTAAGTTCGAAGACAAATTCGATTTTATCTTGAACTGTGCGTCAAGTGCTACTGGAATCGACTTAGAGAAGTATTTAAAAACTTTAAAGGTGGACGGAAAATTTGTATCTGTCGGATTACCACCTGTTGGTGAAAAATTCGAGTTACATCCTTTTTCGTTCCTTGGAAATGCCACTGCCTTTGGTGCATCCCTTTTGGGTTCGAAAAAAGAAGCTAACGAGATGCTTGAGTTGTGTGCTGATAAGGGTATTAAACCTATGATAGAGGAAGTGCCGATTAGCGCCGAGAGCTGTGGAGAAGCGTTAATGAAATGTAACGATGGAAAAGCAAGATACAGATATGTTTTTACTGATTTTGACAAGGCGTTCGCTTAGAATTCAGACGTGGCTTATCGGTGGTGTTTGTTTGGGTGTAACGCAAGGAGCATAGTGGTACAGGAGAAACGGTTATGGCATTATTAAAGTTGGAGTTTTTGATATACATTTTGAAGAAAGTAAGAAATGAATTCAGCTCAATGGTGATTTCTTCAAGCGAATTGCATCTTGGTGTGGCTGCAAAAGCGAACTTAGTTGCAACTAAAATCTTGTCTAAACAAATAATCATTTTGACAAGAATTCAACGAAACATTAAGTTTTTTATTCGTAACAATTTTTTTAAAGTTTGTTTTTTTAGTCTCGAACTATATCAGCTATTGTTATGTTCCCCTCAACTCAGCAACCGGTGAGACGTCACCTGACCAAAGAGTTACAAATACACAGATAAGATCGCAACTATTCTTTTACCCCATAAAAACAATAACCATCATATTTCCTCCACCATCCATAAGAATTTAAGAAATCAAAGCGTCTTTATACAAATAATCAAAAAAGAAGTCAAAATGTCGGTCAAACCACTGCTCATACATTTGCATAACCCCTCGAGAGAAGTAACCCCACAGTGGCGGACGAGCTCACAAATGAAATATATCTCAGAATCTTATGATATTTTTGAGGTTAGCGATCAAGGGCCGCTTTTGAAACTTCAAAAAAAATTCATTCCGAAATTATCGTCTCCTTGCCTTGTGGTCATGTCTGACGAAAAAATCGCATGGATATCTGCTGATCGGGAAGCGAACGATATAGAATCGTTTATACAAAATCCGTTCTCCTTTGATGATAGCGTGTCTCTATTGGCACCTGGCTCGAGAGACGCCTTTTTAAAGGAGATATCACAGAAAGAGAGCAGTTTACTTGATAGCGGTTGTTGTCAACGTCAGGGTAAAAAATGCCTCATATCCGTAAGACTTATGGACGGCCAATTAGTTAAGTCCGAGTTTAGTGATGATTTGTGTCTACTTGATGTCAAGCGTTGGCTTCGATCCGAAAGTTTAATCCCCTGCACCCCTGAGGACGACGAGATCATATCCACATATGTGCAAATAGGATACCCCCCAAAGTTTCGGTATGCTTTTTTCTACCCTGCAACACGACACACGTTCACCGAATCGGAAGAATTTCTACGTTTGTCGGATGTTGGCCTTACTTCTAGGGTGGCCCTTATTTTAAGACCCGATTATGATCCCGCTTCCCGGCCAAAGGAGTTCAAAGAAGATATCAAGAGCTCGTGGTCACACACTTTACAGCGCTTCGGTAATGTTTTGCAAGCGTTGTATCAGTTCTTTGACTACGGGGTGGATGAGGCTCATAAGGAGTTCCAAGACTTCACTGAAAGCTTGGATCACAAGGACTATGGTGCTCCTCACTTTTTGGGCACTGCTCCGGCGACTGGATCGTTGGTAAACATAGCTTCAAAAAATACCCCAAGGACGAAAGCCGATGTCGGCGAAGTCCTTCACATGGATTACTCCTATGTCAATTTGGTATCGCGTGCAAGCACACCTTCACTTCAAATTACTGAGACGAAAGCAAGAAAGGATGATTGAGGCCGCTTTATGTTATTTCATATATGATAGATTTGAACCAAACAAGTGCGAATCGCTAAAGTCATATCTTTCATAGTTCCAATAAAGGTTTACTTGTCTAAAAACTTGAGCAAACGAAATAATTATTTTTTAAAACTTATGACAGATTCAGTTATCGTAAATTTGCTTTTGACTGCATTTATCATGTTATATGTCTGCAGATGTTCATTTATGATGACTCAGTTTCAATGACTCGAGGATCGCCTAATAACAAGATTTCCAGCAAGAGGTAGACACCACACATACAAATGGACCCATTGAGACTTTCGGGTCTCACAAATCTTTTAAAATTGCCAGGCCACACAGAATCTGTCGTGAAGGACGCTTCTGTTCTCTCCTGTGGCTGTCTAGTATCCGAATCTTTTTTTCAACTGTTACAAACAGATAAGTGTCCATTGTGCTCGAAACTTCCAGTGAGTTTACTCAAAGAAGTAGCACCACTCAGAGAGCTATATAAAATTATACTGCAAATCGAAAATGAAGGTGCCCTCCGTATTAGGCGTATTCTGTCTCTGAAACAACGAAGCGGCAGAGCGGCCTTAGATTCAAAGCCACATCCGATCGAGGATTTAGATCTTTTGGGACTATTTTGCAAATTTGCAAAAGAAGAAGCTAACGAATCCCAAATTGATTTGTCAGATGCAAAGTCTGCTTCAATACGAAACTCCTTCCCGAAAACCAATGGTATCTCACCCAATGAACAATACCTACAACACGCAATTGACAAATACAATGTACCACAACAATCGAATCTCAACATAACTGAACAAGAATTTGAGCACAAATTGCTTCTGGGTCTTAGTGAACAAGAAGAGTACAACTTTTCTCAATGCTTTCCATTTCACCGTAACGTCACTACTTATGCTACTCAACAGAACAAATTTACATTCAGTACAAGCGCTTTGAAGCTGCGGAAGTTCCTGTGCACAGCCATTTATACGACATATGATGCTTCCTTAAATACTGAGGTTGCCTTGTTTGCTCTTATATCAGACAAACGATGGGAATTGTACAAATACTCCACAGGGCGTCCGAACCTATTGGCTTGTGGAAAGCTGTCGGGAGAATTTGGGCCACTGCACAGCGAAATGAAGGCACCATTTCAAGAAGGTGTTGTCGTTCGAAATGACTTTGGTGGTGCAAAAGTTGAAAGCGTTGAGGGAGATGGTCTTAATAGTAGGCTCAAGTCTTGGGTTCACTTGTCGTGTTGCCTATCAGAGAAGTATTTAATTATTTCAGGAACTAAAGGAGTCGTTCGGGTCTTGAATGTAGACTCGTCGTACGGACCAATTGGCCAACCTATCTACTCATACTTGACCAATTTCCCAATCAGATGCATTTCTCTTTCTCCCAATGATAAACTTGTAGCATGCGGAATAACTGCAAGAGAAAAGATCTCGGGAAAACAACAACCATTTATCATCTTACATCAATTAGAATCAGATGCCGAAGGTCACATCAACGTGACTCCTATAACAATCACTGTTCCTTACAGGGACCCCCTTAAAATGATTAGTTTCAACGCTTCCTCTTCGCACTTACTTTGCTGTACAGTTTATGAAATGCGTTACTTTATTATTAGACTTCGAGGAGAGGGTTCAGCAGACTATAGACGCCCTCGCCTTATATTCTCGGATATGAGAGTTGCAAGAAAAAGCAAGAAACGAGACTCGGGAGAGGATCGATTTACAGATTTAGACGAAACTTTTGGAGACGAGGACGACGATCAAATGCTTGATAACGAGGGTATCACAAGTATAAAGTTTGGAAGACCATACTCCAATACCATGATCATTACATCTTCATCCATCAAAAACAGACCCACCATTGTATTGAAGCTCAATGGTCCTGCAATAGACTCTAGAAAAACGGCCGCAGACAACAACTCCGACGACTTGATGTTTGAATTCAGCCTGCAAGCGAGTCAAACCGAGGATAACTTCGAAAAGACAAGTATCGTGGATGCTGACGTTGTTATGAAAATTCCGGAAATAGGATCGACCATTTACGACGTAGATGTTTCCCCTCGTGGCGATGGCATGGTCTTCGTGGATAAGCTGGGCAGGCTATTACTTGTGTCTGCACCAACAGAACAGTTGAGCTTACTCAATCTGGGGTCCGTCAGAAAAAGGGTGGTGCAACTAGGAGAAGCTGCACCTGCGCTTCGTTCTACAGAAGCAGCCTCCGTCAAATTCTCTGCACACGGAGGTAAAATCTTCAGCGTTGATAGAAAAGGTTTATTTCAAGTATTTGACTTCACAAAGGGGATTCCTGGTGAACACCCTGGAGTATTCAAGTGTAAAATTATTAGTGTTTGAATGACTAGATATTGTAATTACATACTATGTGAACTAATTAATATACTTCTTTTATCTAGGCACTCTAGAGTAAATCACGTCAAGAGACGTTGGTAAATATCATTTCGAAAAACAGCGACCTCTTGTTCCCTATACAAAAAAAATATTGCTTATTTTTCCATCGTATTGAATGTACTTCATATGTTCAACCTTCCCTAATACCCACAACCCCCATGCACCTCTGCGGCGTTCGCACTGTGGCTCCAGATGCAAATCTACAAAAGTTCAACCCATCATCTCATCTGTTTTTGACAAAAATATACCACAAACATGCCTTTGTCACCATTAGTTGAAGACGCTTTGGACTTAATTGGGAACACTCCACTTGTTAAGCTCAACAAGATTCCACAAGCCTACGGCATTAAGGCTAATGTCTATGCCAAAGTGGAACTCTTCAATTTGGGAGGTTCTATTAAGGACAGAATCGCTAAGAACATGGTTTTAGAGGCAGAAAAGACTGGCCGTATCAAGCCAGGATACACTCTTATTGAGCCTACCTCTGGTAACACTGGTATTGGTTTGGCTTTGGTCGGTGCTATTAGGGGCTACAGAACAATCATTACTCTTCCAGAGAAGATGTCCAATGAAAAGGTTTCCGTTTTGAAGGCCTTGGGTGCTGAAATCATTAGAACCCCCACGGAAGCTGCATGGGACTCTCCCGAGTCTCACATTGGTGTTGCCAGAAAGTTGGAGAAGGAAATCACCAACTCCGTCATTTTGGACCAATACGGCAACGAGGCAAACCCCCTTGCTCACTACTATGGTACAGGTTTTGAAATTTGGGAACAAACAAAGGGTAAAGTGACTCACTTGGTCGCTGGTGCAGGTACTGGTGGTACTATCACCGGTATCTCCAAATACTTAAAGGAGAAGAACCCTGACGTCAAGGTCATTGGCGCTGACCCTAAGGGATCCATCTTGGCTGTACCAGAGTCTTTAAACGAGTCGACTGAGCAATATCTTGTGGAAGGTATCGGATACGATTTTATCCCTGACGTCTTGGAGAGAAAATGGGTTGATCATTGGATCAAAACTGACGACGCAGAGTCCTTCAAGTTGGCAAGACAAGTTATTCGTGAGGAGGGTATCCTCGTTGGTGGTTCCTCTGGATCTGCTTTGCAGGCTGCCTTGGAGGTAGCAAAGGACTTGACTGAAAACGACACCGTTGTCGTTGTTTTCCCTGACTCCATCCGTTCTTATTTATCTAAGTTCGCTGACGATGAATGGATGACCACCAATGGTTTTGAAGTCGAGACCGCGTCGTCCAGTGGTCACAAAGGCGATGATTTCTTGTCTTCCAAGACTATTAAGGACTTGGTCGCAGGAAAGCCTCCAGTGGTGACTGTAACTTTGGCAGACACTGTTGGAAAGACCTTTGAATTGTTGCAAAGCAACGGTTTCGACCAATTGCCTGTATTGAGCTCAAGCGGCAAGTTGGTTGGGTTGATCACGTTGTCTAAGATCTTGAAGTCTTTGTCCACCAAGAAGGTTCAATTAACCAACTCCATCAGATCGGTATTTTTGGACTTTAGAAAGTTGGCAGATTTCGAGAAGTCTTTCTCGATTGACAAGGCTTCTGGCTACACGAAAAAGACATACCAAGCCATTACTTTGGACACGTCGTTGTCATTGTTAAATAAGTTTTTCGAAACTCATTCTAATGCCATCATCACTGACGAAGACTTGAAACCAGTTCAAATTGTCACAAAGGTCGACCTTTTGTCCTACATGACCAAGAACACTGCTCTTTAAAGGTTATTTTCATACTAATACATATAGACACTGCCTAACTTCTCATCGCCTCTACTCCTTAACTATCCTCTAAACCTAATGTACACTAGGAGAACTTCCATCTGTTTCCACAATTCTCACAGGTGCAGAAAGTCGTTAAAGGTTCATCCGCCGATCTGGTTTGCATTTGGTAATAACTAACCTTCTTGTGCTTACATTTACCACAAGTAAAACGGTCAGTGACAGCTCTCTTTTCTGTGGCACCTTGAGCGTCAAAAAGATTTTGTTTGTTCAACTTCTCTATCTCTAACTTCAAAGCCTCAGGGGCCATCTCATTAGGGGTCATCTTTATAAAAGCCAGAGGTGAAATAGTGCCGTCTAACAATCCTCCTCTCAACTCAGGATTTTTCTTATTCCTGAGATTCATCGTGAAAGTTCTTAGCTTATTTCTATAGTTGTCGTTCACGTTAGAATACTCAGTCTTGTACACCTCTATCTCTATCTCTTGAGCCACACGAAGGATGCTTTTACTTTCGTCATCTCGATCAATTGCCAAAGCGGTGTACAAAGCACTGACAGACCCATTACGGGTGGTATTGTCGTAGATGGCAGTATTGATACCATCTGTTTTAGGGTTTCTCGGGCCATTATGAAACTTACTATTAATGGATCCAGGTTCTGGCCGCTTAGTTTGAGTTGCAGCCGCAGGCGTACTTACCTCTTTCAGTTTTTTCATCGACTTCTCGTTTTGAACCACTTCCTTCCATTTTTTTATCATTTTCTTCACAAGGTTGCTGATCTCGCTGCTAGTATTAGATCTGTATTTGTTTACTGCCACTCCCACTTTCGTTTCTCGCAAGAGCTTTTCTGAAGGCTCAACTCCATCATTTAAAATGTTAAGGAGCTTCAAAATGGTCTCATCATCTGTACTTTTTTCTAAATTGGAGACCGTTGATTTGATTTCCTTTGCGTCCATCTTGATAAGTTCGATGATGTAGATGAGGCTTGGAAAATGTTCACAGAAGAAATAAGTCTCCGCAAAACATTCATTGTTCCCCTAGATCTTACCTGATATTGTTCAAAATGGTCAAGAATCCAGGCTATTGTTAAAGCGAATTTTTAATTTTTTAACTGTATTCGATATGTTTGTCATCAGTATAGCGCTCTCGTAAACCCCATATATTCATAACAACAGTAAGCAACTCCACACCTCTGCTCGCCATCACCAGCTCCTGAATCTATACTTATCCATAAACCACATCTAAATATATCACAGACCATTATGCGTGAAGATAACGACAAGATCGTTTATATCAGTAGTTTGCCATTCGACTATTCGGAAGAGCAGGTTGCAGAGATCGCCAAGTCGGTAGGGCCCATTTCAGACCTCAAACTAATCTTCGATCCCACTACTGGTAGGTCTAAAGGCTCGGCGTATGTGCAATATGCTGACCATGAGACGGCACTCTCTGCCGTCAGAAACCTAAATAATGCCAACGTTGGAACCAGGTACATACGATGTTCCTTGACTAGTGATAGCGACACATATGACCCGATACCTGATTTTTCCAGCCACAGTAAATTGCCTCCTCTCCCATTGGGTGTGCAAATACACCCCTCTCAAAATCCACAGCAAGTCATTGCCTTTCTTCTCTCCACCCTAGATCTGCAAAAGGCCTCAGAATTGTTGAAGGAAGCCAGAAACATGAGCTTAGAGAATCCCCAACTCATGAGAAAGCTTTTGGAGCAATGTCCCCAACTATCTCACGCTTTGGTTGAAATGAGCATAATGTTAAATATAACTACTAGTGAACAAATTGAGTTGTGCCTAAACCGTTCACAACCAGAGGTGGAAATGTTGACTCCAGACCATGTTCAATTACTTACATCGGTTAAATCATTAAATGAAGATGATCTTTCTAAGCTCAACTCTCTCCAGGTAAAGGTTTTGAAAGATATTCAAAATGAAATCAGTAAGGGCTCTTATGGTATAATTGATTAAATGTAGACCTGTTTGCTGGAAGAAGAAACAAGGAATATTGACTATTTGTCAGGTGTGGGGAGCAAACCAAGTTTTTCACTTTCGGGTAAAAGCTGTTCAGGTTAGTTCGTAGTCAAACGGATCAAACCTGTGAAACAACAGAAACTGAAATGATCCATCAATACGGCTATTGTAAATAGTTCTTTAAAGGTATGTCATTCTCCAACTACTATCAATTACCTTCAGCTTTAAATGCTTAGATGTACAAAATTGCAACTTCGAAATTGTTTGTTTTGTAGTTTCCATGAAAATTTAAAATTAAAAAAAAGTTTCTCGTTTTAATAAATACGTATGTTTTCATAAAGGTGGGATTAGCTTTTTCTTTAATTGTTGGTTCTTCTCCGCTCTACAGTACAAGCTTTTTTGAAGTCCAAACACCCTTAGACTATATCCACATTAAATATGCAACGAAGCTTTGGTCAACCAGAGGCCGATCTAGCAACTCAAACTGTTATATACGTGGGACTGATTCCATTTGAATGGACAGAAGAAAATCTAAAAGCTGTCGTATGCAGCTTGGGAACAGTCTTGAGCATACATTTCGGTACAGATCACTTTGGGAAAAACAAAGGATTCGCGTTCGTTGAGTATCTGAGTCCTCAACAAGCCAAGAATGCAATTAATGTTTTATTGCAGAGTCTGGCCACTAATCCCATGACAGGCTACACCAGAAGATTTAAAGCAAACCTCTCAAAAGAACCAAATAAGAATGCTCACCTCACAAACAGATCGCCAATTCTTCCGAATCCATCTGCTATGCCTCATGGAATGCAGTTTCCTCCCGATTTTGCTCCTCAGGCTCCAATGAACGCACCTGGCGCTCCACAAGATGGCTACTCGTCAAGACCCCACGAACAGTTCAATCAGCCAATGCAGCAAAGGCAAGTTCCCATTCAAAATGTGACTGCTGCACCACCTCCCCCTCCTGTTGTATCTTCCGCGAAATCTGCTGTTCCTGAGAGATATCTAAAGGCATCTGAATCTCTACCTATTCCACAAAAGCTTCCTTTCACTACCCCAGATAAAATAAGCGAAACACTAGCTCTGCTTCCACCCGTGGAAGTCATTCAATTGATTGCCAATCTAAAAGTCATTTTAGAAAGTGGAGACGTTACAAGAGCTGCCGATGTATTCAAGTTATCGCCGCAATTGGCGAACGCTGCAACCCAGGTGCTTTTGCTCATGGGATTTGTGGACGAAGCAGTGATTCAAGAAACAATGAAGTCAGGGGGTGCATTACCACAGGCATCGGCGGGATCAGCTTCTACTCAAATTCAGCCTCCGCTCAATCCACAAATGCAAAACAATCAAAACCAATTCAGCACAGCGTCTGTTGGGTCTCATGCCCCAGTTCAACCAAACTTTCAAGGTTTGGATCAAGGTGGGTTTAATCGTGGAGCCTATATTCAACCACAGAATCATCAAAATTATAACCAACAACCTGGCTACTCGCAAAATTACAGACAGCAGAACAATTTTAGCAGAGGTTATAACAGTGTACAAAACCACAACCAAAAATTTCCACCTCAAGGACCTTCAGGGCTGCCACAACAGACGCAAGGTACCAATCAAGGAAGGTGGCCACACTTACCAATGTCTACCCAAATAAAATTGGCAAATTTAGCGCCGAACGAAGCACAAGTTATAGCGGATGTCTTATCTATGCCAATGGATCAGATTGGTCAATTATCATCGGACCGACAAGAGATCATTATGAATCTACGTCAGCAATATATGTAATTTTACAGGTGAATAGATAGATAGATAGCGGGGAAGAATGTAGCGAGAAACGATCTTTAAGGAAACTATGGCCCTGTCATTGAGCAAGAATGATTTACTCCTCAAAGTCTTCTCTACCCTTGTCAATACTCTGACAATTGTTGCAACAGGTACTCACAGCTGTGACGAAATTGCGTCTTCATAAAAAAAAGCAATTACTTGCCTTTTTTCTGAAATAAGTATTCAAACGAATATTAGGCAATTTTTTCGTCCATTGTTTCATCTAGGCGGACTGTCATGGTAGAGTGACCAACATGTGGCAACTGGACATAACTCCGAAAGTCAGATCTAACATATTCATTTAAGAAAATAGATTATCCAACAAAAGTGTACACATCGCTTAAAAAAATCAAATAGCTTTAAAAATAATTCACGCTACCAATACTTTTATTTACTCTTTCTCCTCTTTTCGGAACCGTGATGTTCCATCTGGAGGTTGTCTATATGTCGGAGCGGCGTGGTGGAGAAATGCCAGGCCGCCATTAAGTCATCAATGCGGAAGAATTGTCAACGTTGCAAAATAAAAAATAGTCTACGCTATTTTTCTCAAGAGAAATCCTTCCCTTCCGCTTGAACGAAAATTCCGATAATTGTAAGAAGCAAAGGGCTCATATCTAGAAGCAGAGTATCACGTGCAGCCTCAAGTGTAAGAAGAGTCCAAATCTAAATTAACAGTGCCATCTCCTCTAAGCGGTAGAAATTTTAAACCAGGCAACGCGCCGAAGTTTCTATCGCTATGGCGATGAACAGCTACATCAAAACATATGTCCACCAGCATGCGCTCCGGCATCAGCCCGAGTCCATAATTGGTGGAGAAGGTTCTTTCACAATCCCAAATAGCATCAAGCCGTCTAGAGCATTGACAAAGAAGAATAGCTTGGCATCTCTGTTTCCGTTAAATCAATGCTCTAATGTGTATCTCCGCGATACAAAGGGTTCGATCCGCGATGGTATCGGGGAATTAGTTTACAATAGTAGCGAGGTTGCAGCTTATGACCGATTAAGACGGATTCCTTTTACAAAGAATGAAAAGGTGAGTTCAATTCAAACTTGTGGTCAATTTCCGATCTCTCCAGAAACGAAAAAGAAAGTAGAAACAGATGCTATTCATTGTTCTGCAAACTCCATTCTTATTAGTAGCCCTGACACTTCTGGAAGACAATTATTAGTTGGGTGGATTAACGATGTTTTCTTGACGTTACTCAAAAGGATTGCGAAATTGGACTTGAAAGATCCTCTTGATGACCTAGTAGTCGAAGCTGTGACCTATGGAACTAACATTTTTATTCAGGGTTTCTCCTCTTCTTCAACTTCCGAACTCTGTCATGATATTTTGTCTGCAAAAGAGTCTGGGCTGCTTGGTAAGAGCCTACAATTCACTATGGAAGAAATCATAGAACATTACAAGCTTTTGGCATTCGACCGCTTTCAAGATGCCATTGTTGATGGTATACAAGGCCAGCCACAAGGTGAACAGCCGCCAGAAAGACCCATCTTTTTTGAACTTTTTAAAGCCATTTGGAGCCTAGAACCGGAATCGTTTCTTCGCTTTAGTCTTGGAGATGTTTTGTGCTATCTCTCCGTTGACTGCAAGCCATTCTATGGTTCCTCTGACTGTGTTCTTCTTAAGTATGAAGAAACAGCTGTCAGATTGAATGTCATATCATGCTACCATGCATTACGACGAACGTGCCTTGCACAGTCGCTGCTGAAAAATGTGCCCATATCAAAGGATTTAAAGCAACTCGAGCTATTATTAGCAGCGACTGCCAATCAGTATCTTGCAACCCGGAAAGCCGTCAAGACCACATCGCCCAAACCCAAAGCGAAAACGCTTCGATTTATAGATTTTTAATGAGTTTTATTCTGTCTCTTAATTACCATGATACCGGCCCATCCTTTTGTATACTAATTATAGTGAGCTTACTGGGTAGCTTTTTATAGACATCCCTATAATGAACATATATATTTATTATCAATTATAAACGTAACAGCCTTTTGTAGGTAGTTTTTTGCTGTATAATTAGCGTTACTGAATGTTTAGCGCTTCTCCCATAAAGACCCTCGTCTCCCATCTCCACTTTTCGTGACCAAGAGTGTTAACCCAAAAATATGAGCCCTCAGGAGGGCGATTCACCACAATTGAAGGGTGGACCTTCAATCAAAAAGAAGAAGAGGATTATCGGGACATTTCCATGTCCGAATTGCCCCAAAACTTTCACTAGGGCTGATCATCTCTCCAGACATTTCTTGAATCACAAACCAAAGCAAGTGTTTGTTTGCAAGTACTCCATTACAGATCAGACAGGACTTATACGTAATTGCGGGAAAACGTTTGTTAGGCGAGATCTTCGTGAGAGACATTACCGCCGGCATTTGTCAGAGAAGTCTGATACACTTTCTAACAAACTTGCTGAACCTCTTTCACAATCCACGAACGATACACAGCAAGACTACATTAAAGTAGAGGGTGTCAATGGAATCGAAAACCACCACGAAAACCTTCTTATTTCAAACACAAGAACGGAAGGTTCAACCCCGTCTATCCACGAATCTGCTCACTCTCAAGAGGGGAATCTGCTTATTCAGAATCATCAGGAAATCCATAAACCACACAGGTATGGTCTGCAGTTGCCACTCCCGAGTTTAAGCTTAGGAATTCATAATGTTGCTCAGTCTTCTCCACTGAATGTACCACTAAAACTCTCTCAAAACCTGTCACACGACTTATCCCGAAATTTTGCTCTTCCATCCATAGCGCAGAGTTCAATTGCCAATCATATCCCTAATGCGTCAAATATCCCTTCTAGCACCACCCCTCAATTCGATAGGACTGATGCTAGAACGCCAAATTCACAATTTCAATCAACGACTCCGTTGAACAGCTTTCAACACCAGGCCCTCCGACATGCAAACTTTCCTTCTTCTCAAGGTGACATTATATCTTGGTTATTCACGGACAACGGCAGTACGGATACCTTTGGTCAACAATTTGACAGTTCTTCTGCACCTATTTCCAATTTATACCCCAACACCAATTACGGAAACGAATTTAATACAAGCACAGATTCTGGTGTCCTCTTTCCGACTGCTGAAACGAGAACTGCCAAAGGAGACGAATCTGTTTCGGTGGTTTCTACCAATCATACTTCACAAGTTCCTCATATACAATCGCAATCAATTCACAACCACACTAATAATCAAAATTTTTCTTCTCTTATATCACAGGCGTCGGTTCCATCCATTAAGGAAGCAGTGGATAGTGATTACACTTGGAATTCCTTTTACTATCCAGCACCGAAAGATCAGTTGTATAATAATGGGCTTCAGGACCTCAATGTTTTCTTCAACAATGACAATCCTTTGGAATCACTTCTTAACGCTCCTCAAAATGACCCCGCGATCGGAACCTTAGGGCTATTACCGTCCACGGTCTCATCAACGTCTCCCTCTCAGTCGAATGACTCCTTCACTCCCAAGTCTGTTAGTGATGTTTTGGGACATAACCTTTCTATGGACCTTTTTGAGTCAAACAAAAAATCTTTCTCAACCTCCATAAACAGATCCGAGAATAAGCAAGTCTACGTAAGTAATCTTATTCTTAATCGTTTACTTCAACAACTTCCTTCCCATGGTCAAGCGCAAATTTGTGCCATATATCCGGACGTTGACAACAGTAGGCTTAAAGATAGATTTTGCTTCTTTCTACAGTGCTACTGGGAAGTGTTTCAACCCAAGTTTTCCATTTTACATCGACCCAGTTTCTCCACAGAAACCACTGAACCACTTCTTTTACTTGCAATGATTTGTGTCGGAAGCATGTATTCAGCAAGTTCTTCTCAGTATTCAATCCAAGAGAAACTCTGCCCTGAGTTCAAATTTTGCATGGCAATTGTAGGGCCTCTTCGCTTTACACTATTTCAACACGAACAATTTAAGTCTCCTGTCCGAGTATGGATCTTGCAAACTTTGAATCTATTGGAATGGTGCGAGAAAAATTATCTTCTGAGAGAGATGCATGAACGTGCACATATACATCACGGAACAACTGTTCAACTATTGCGAAGATCGCCTTTCTTAGGGGGCAATCCTGCGGTAACTAACAAGTTCGCAAACAACGCCAGTGATACAGCAACAAGTGGAGGTGAAGACGAGAATTCTGATGTCCCTAGTGATCTGGAAGATCGGATGCGCTCGGACCAAAGCCTTTTCCAGAAATGGGTCGACTCAGAATCTATGAAAAGGGTAACATTTATGACGTTTTACTTAGACATTATTGACTACATTAAGTTTCGACATAATCCTCAAATTCCTTTCTTCCAGCTCCAACTCTTGAATCTACCCTGTGATGAGGAGCAATTGTGGAACAACGATGAAGTTAATGGGTCTTTCCAAAAAGTCGTGAAACGTCAAAAGAAGTTACACCGTGCTTCGAACTACTTGGGAGGAGGCGGGAAAGAACTGAATCGTGTTAGGCCTGGTATGAATTTCCTTAGTGCCATGAAAAGAATATTGAGGCCACAGCGTGGGAAGCTCACCTTCGCACGTACTAGTACATTTATGAAGAACATCTTGATTGGTGGCTTGTCTTCCTTGATGCATCAAATGCAGCTGTCAGAATTTCAGAACATTTTCACAATTATTGTTGGGCCTACCGAAAAACAGAAGACTTCGATTTGGAAAGAAGTGCTAATGAATGCTCTCGACGAGTGCGAGACAGAACTTTTGTGTTCGTCATTGACACAATCACCAGATTCGATTTTCCCTATGCAACTAGTACGCTGTAAATTTCCAATGTTCCATATGTTGCAAATTATTGGTTTATCGGACATCAACCACTACGACATAGCAATATATGGAGGCTCTCCAAGAAACATGAGTGTTGATGCAACGACAAAGGACCAACAGATCATAGAGCGAAAATTGCACTCAATTTGGAGCTCGGGACATTGGATGAAATCTTCTAACGATGTTGCAAACGCCCGGAGCGTGGTACATTGTTATTGGCTCCTATGGAAATTAATGCTAGCCCCGATGTCAGAAAATGGAGAAGAAGACACCGGTACCTGGGCCTACGAATGGCAAGTCGATTATGATTTCTTTGACTCTATGTACGCTGCTAGTGTAGCATTGTTGGTCTTATGGTGTTATACGTTTGCAACTTGTGGTCCTGAGTCCCGAAAATTCATCGAATACGCTGAATCTTGGCCACTGCAAGATTTACGTGATTATAACAAAATGCAATCTCTCTGTGAAGAAAATGGCTTCCAGTACTTAGCCCGTCTAAGACGTGAGTTTGTGGCTCTCACCAGAACATATGGCTCAGATAGCGTTTACGTTCTTCACCAAAAATCTTCAACTAGGGATGTCTGCCTCAAGGATGTAATGAAGATTTATTGTGAGAAACTCCCATTCCTCACCAACAAGGAAAATATTAGTGGGCTTTGCTTTTTGGTTGGCACGACACTTTTGAAAAGTCAGTGGGAAGTTATAAGGGAAAATGCCAAGTTGATCATTAATTGTGGTATGAGGTCGATTGGCAAACTCAGTGTGCATTGCACAGATTTATTTGATAACGAATTTAAAGATTGATTTTACATCGAGTAATGAAATTGAGAAGCCTTTAAATTCGATTTTAATGCTTGTTTGTTTTATTGTTATATGTTGCATGACATGAAAGTGCTGAAGGAGAGCAATTTCCTGCCGAAAATAACCTACTCTCAACCCGCTTAACAAATTAATAGACCGCTAAAGTGTGCTCAATAATAAAGAAATGAAAATGAGAATAATAACTTACCTTAGACCAACAAAACGGCGTTCACACAACCATCTCTGTCAGGCTCGTTTGTGATCTGAGCGTATTTACCCCAAACTACCTTACCACCAGCTGTAACCAAACCCAACTCGGAAACATTAACTTCGATAATGGTACCCTTGGTCAAAACTCCCAATTGTGTGTACATGGGGGATTGAGGGTTCTTTTTGACTCCGAGAATAGGTAAGAAAACAGTAACACCCAATTCAGGATGCGTCACATTTGCCTTTTTCTGTCTCAATGCAGAGGGTCTTATAATTCTTTCCATTTTTACTGGACGACGGGTGAATCCTTCACCGACAAATGTGTGTTTTGTGATCATTCTCTTCCAAGACTTGGATTTAGACTTTCCGGTCTTGACGACCTTAAACATTTCTTCCTCGGAAATACCTCTTACTTTAGGTAAAGGTACAGAAAATTTGTCTGCCTTTCCCATTCTCTTCTGCTTGATACTGGAGGATATAGCTTTTGCGGTGTTGTTTGTTTGACGATCCAACAAATACGTAGGAAGAGCTTCGCCATTGTCTTGCATTGGCGTAGATGGTCCCTTGACCTTGGACTCTTGGTGAGCCTTGATCTTCTTTTTCATAGCCACCTTCTCGCTGTAACGCTTCTTTGCGAACTGCTTTCCTCTCCATCCCTTCAAGCTCTGTGCATCCTTGGCCACTTTGTGACCCTCTCTAGCCTCTCTTTTTCTCTTTCTCTCTTCATGGTCAAGTCTACGGCCATGTTGTTTTATGTGCTGTTCAATGTATTCGTTCTGAGGCATTGTATGGTTTAATTCTATAGTAGTGATCCTGTAGAAAAATGTTGCGATGAGGATGAGATGGGCACTGCACCCGTAAACCACGAACAGTTGAATATAACTGAGATAGTACATAAAAGGAATTGAGAAGTAATGATACAATGTAATCGAATATGACTAGAATATATGTTTTACTTTGTTTTCGAGTAAATATTTTCGCTCACTCCAAACATCCCGCCCAATTGCACGATGCAATTCTTTAATATTCAAAGAAGCACAGCGCTGATCATAGACATGTTATTTCGAAATAATGTTTAAAAAAAGAAAAAAAAATTAGAATCCAATTTAGGTAGATCAAATGGCTCATGTGTTAAAAAAACAAATTTATTTCACCAATTGACCTGTTATCCTGAACTTTTCGTGCCCGCGATGACCTTTATGAGTCGCTAGAAATAAATTCATATACCCATACATATACCCATACCCATCTGAACGTAACTTTTTTTTTCATTTTTGAGTACATTCATTATCGGTATTATGTCCCAACCTTCCTTGGACAACCTTCTTGAGGACATAGCCTTGTCTTTGGCTCAAACTCAAAAGGCGGTAGAAGTGACCCAAAAGAGATACATCGATGAGGCCGAAATACTACTCCCACCCATGATCCAACAGATCGTCACTGGGGGGAAAAAGGAACTAGAAGGTATGTCCTTGCTTGCATTGAAAAACAATTCGCTTTTATCGTATGTAAATAACTTGATCCTCATCATACTATCTCATTTGAAGAGATTACAAGAAGACACTGACAGTATCAAGTTATCAGCAGTGAAAGGCACAATCGAACAACGAGTTACTTTAGAAAAGGGTATTAAGCCACTCGAAAAGAAACTCGCCTACCAACTAGACAAGATGGTTAGATCATTCCACCGGATGGAAGAGGAATCAGCTAAAGCTGAGAAGAAATTAAATGAGGAAACACTAGATGGTGAACATAATGAAAGTCGAGCCTATTCTGAATCTGAATCTAGTGATTCAGAAGAAGATGAGGACCAACTTTCCTACAGACCAGATGCTGCTGCATTGGCGAAAATGGCCCCCAAGAAGGCGCTGTCAAAATCAGCCCGCGAATCAGAATCCAAAGAAAAGTATAAGCCACCTAAGATTTCAGCGGTTGCTCCCCCTTCAGCAAACTTTGATGACAGAGCTGGCCCCAAGAAGCAGACCAGAAAGTTGCAAAGTATGGAGGAATACTTGGCCGAAACATCAGACTTACCACAAGCCGAGAGCTCAATTGGATCTACCATTGTTGACAAGGGTAGAGGTGGTGTGAAGACTGCGAGAGAAAGACAAAAAGAAAAGGAAATCCAGCGCTATGAAGAAAGTAATTTCACGAGATTACCCAGTACCGCAACTAAGAAAACGTTTAAGCAAAAGATGGCCGAAAGAGTTAACAACTTTGCAGGTGAAGATTGGTCTATGTTTAATTCGAGTAGGGACATGAAGGAGGGAACTAGTCGTAAGAGGAAAGCAGCGTCTGCTTGGGATAGAGCCAAAAGGAAACAAACCTGAACATTAAACCTATCATTTGTATTTTTAAAACTATAAAACATAATTGATTCATGATTGATGTACGTTGGATGAGACTTTTGTCAAATTACTCTTTGTCTTCTGATTAGTGCTCATATCGACTTGTAGCACCCAAATAATAATAAAATCAGGCTAAAGAGAAAAATATGCAATAGAACGGTATAATCACCAGGGATTTGAGAACCCAATGGCACTTTGAGAGCTGCTTCTTCCATGACCAAAATAAATATTTGGAGGATTGTTTCCATCGTTGAGTTGGGAAGGAGGTGTAAATGCATTCATTGTAAAGTTCATAGTTGAGGCCGAGGCAGCATTATTAGGCTCAAGAGCCGTGGCCACTCGGGAAACAGAATCCGAGAATGCTGGGTACATATCTCTAGAGCCAAAGCTAGGCTTAGACTGATTAAACTCATCAAATGGCCCACTATTCATATAAACCTGGCCAATAGTTTTACTTTTTGACGAAAGACAATTGGAATTTAATACTTGTGAGTTCATTTGTCCATTGATATGGCCGGGCTTTGTTGCAAAACCTGCCATACTCTGTTGGCTTTGGTCAGTCACGGAACTTAATGGCATTGTCTGTCCATGTATGTACTGGCTTCGATAATTGAAGTTATACTGGTTGGAGAGTTCGGTAAGTGGATAATCAGGAATTCGAGTATCCACCAAAGAGTAGCCTCCCTTCGAAACAAAGCCAGTTGGTGCCAAATCATTCTTATTGGAGCCATACTTTGGCTGGTACATGGTGCTAAGTGGGGGCTTCATTTGATGTAACAGCACTGATCTTCTCTGTGCAAATGGTTTAGAGCTTCCATTCAAGATCATGGCAATTTTCAGCTGAATCCTCTTGCCAAATGATGAGACAATCTTACAATTTCCAAACCATCTCCTGATAACTTGTGCTTGAAGTGAACCAAAATTTGACTCATCCGAAGTCAAATTACCAACAACTTTCTGTAAACTTGGGATTAATTCAGTGCTCATTCCAGATCCATCGATGTAGTAATTGACTTTGGAATTGATGAGAACATCAATCAAGGTTTGGGCAACATAATTGCCGTAAGGATCGTTAATGAGTTTGTTGATGTCAGTGTTCAATATCAGATCAATGATGGCAAACTTTAAATCCGAAAATGCAATCAGAGTAGACTCATTGATGTAACAGTTCTTCATTAGCTTCTCGATCACGTTGGATGAAAATTTCAAGTTACACAAATCGCTGACACCAACTTTAGCGAGGTTTTGGAAAAGCTTGCAATCCACTTCAATCGAGTTTATGGAGATGAGATACTGCAACACGTAATTTCCGAACTGATCGTTCACCAACCGCACAAAAGTATTGTAATCCAATATGGCATCAGCAAATGCAGAAAGCTGACTTGAATTAACATGGTTTAAGCACTTTTGCAAGACGCAGCAGCCATGCTTGTGTGTGGCAACAACCAACAAGTTATCAATGATAGAATCATAGATAAATTGACAGTCTTCAGGGGGATATTTGTTCAAAATCTTTTGAATAACGTGATTTCCATTCAAATCCTTAATCAATTCTATGATATGAGTCGTCAAGCCCTTCTTCAAGAATGACAATTGATACTCGTTGTTCATCTTCTCAATAACTTTTTGCAAAGCTCGGGTTCCATGTTGGTTAATGGAAATCAGAAAAAGTCGCTTATTTAAAGACTCTAAAATAAAGTCCAAGTCCTCTTCCGTACAGTACTCGATGAGTCTTTGGACCAAATAGTTACCAAATGGATCCACAATCAACTCATAAAGAAAACCTCGAACCTCGGTAAAAATGATTTTAAAGTTTGCTTTGCGAGTTTGAACATTTGTCACATTGCTTTGATCTATACGCTTCTGAAGAAAGCGGCAACCGTACTGGTCTTTAGCCAACCGTGGAATCTCCAGAGTTAACAGAGACAAGGGTAATTTTGCAATAGATCCAAGATATTCCTTATCAATTTTTGAAGAATCTTCAGTGCTCTGGCATAACAGAACTGATACTATTTCGCTGTGGGTATTTGGATCAGCGGACAATTGTCTGGAATGGTCATTTAAGTTGAAGTGTGGCAACACTACGCCAGTGTTTGATTTGTGAGAGTCCCAGAGATAGGATTTTGCAGCAGTAGGCACTGTTGGAGGTGTGGTTGGCTCCGAAATAGATGAAATCGAATTCACAGACAATGTGTGGGAATGGGACCGACCATGGGTTTTTGGGTCCTGAGCCCCATAGTTAGCCTGCGACATTGAAAGGCCAAGAAGAACAAGAGAGAAAGTAAAACGGAGGCAAGTCTTTTTTTTTTTTGTTAAGTTAAAGTATGGTACTGGCTTATCCGTGACAAATTTCAAGCTTTGGATCTTATAATCAAGTCTGGTGAGGTTGGAGACAGATGAAACCCAGTTAGTGAACAGGGCCAAGGCGGATCCAAGGTTGATCTAAAGATGCGTAGACGGCAAGGAGTGGTTAAATGGAGATTGTTGATTTTATTTTGCAAAGAATGTGGAAATCCAAAAAGAATAAGCAGAAAGGGAAATGAAATGATGTGAAGCAGGAAGAAGGGCCACTTGTAAACCTTTTCTGGAGCGATACAGTCCAGAGCTTAAAGTGCCTCCATGGGCCAAAATGATAGCTCACAGGCACTGTGCACGGCAGCAGACAGGACCGGTGTAGAAGCAAGAACAATGAGAGTCTAGAACTCCGCAAATCATAAAGATGTGATAAATTTTAGGAACTTTTTGATGGAAGAGAACTTGCTGACCTCTTTTTTTCGAAAATAAACGTTGAATTGTTGTTTTTTGGTGGTGTTTGACAACTATCGTATGAGCTATTTTTGGTTGGGAGCTAGGGCTCTTACAGCCTACTATTCTCACTGAAATTAAGTGACTACGAGGGGACGCAACATGAAACACGAGATGGCCAAGTTGACGGGAAACAACAAAAATCAATAATCTTTTTTAAAACTTTTTTGATTTTGAAAACAAAAACTTTAGTTGTACTGAATTTCTTGCCAAGTACGTGGCTGGGGACTCTTAATTTGTATCACATAGGCCGAGTACCCTAAGAGAAAAAATAACTAGGGATTAGAGCCGATTATGACTGAACATATCTTGAATATAGTCGGCAATAAATAGGGAGTACTCTGAATTTAAAGAGCCGTTGACTTGTTTTCGAAAGGTAGACTTCAGCACTTCCTATGCAAATTAGTTGCCAATAGTAGCTTTCATTCATAAATATTCGAAAACCAGAATGACGTAAGCTCTTGATTTTCTGGTTCAATTCATCCCGATTTCGGGTGGCAAGCAAGCACCTTCGGCGCTTGGATTAGTACTCGTTAATACGCAATTACAAGTCGAAAGCGGCCAGTTCACTGATCTTAAGCCTCATTTATACAACAAAATTCTATAATATTTGCTTTCTATGATGTAATGAAGATGCATTGATTATGGGTCACACTTACGCTCTATGTGTCATCCATTAACTCTATGACTTAATCTTTACATTCCGTTCGCGGCCAGCGAGAACAAATGAATTAAAGACTTCTTCAAAAAATATGAACTCATCTCCCTTCAAGGCACTCTGTAATCTTCGCTTAACACGTTCTGCTTCCTTCTCCTTCACAATAGCCTTACTTTCCATTGTTTCTTGTGTGTTCATGAAGTCACCAACCATATATCCTGGTGGTGACAGGTATTTGTCCATGACTTGAGACCTAATCCATCCTTCGTCGGGTTTCTGTTCGACTTGCAGCAGGCTTGAATCGGTCCATTTTGGCCCGGTGGGTCTGAGACCATACCCTGCCTCTTTGAAAAAGTTATCATATTGTTTTTCTTGTTGTTTGGTCATAACTCCCAAGTTGGAATTCAACTTTTTGTCCGCCCGCCAATTAGGATTTGGCACAAAGTCATCAAGTGTCCATGGCTTTTCCGTAATGGGATTTATCGACATGTCACATTCAAAATTCTTGTCTTGTAGCCTAATTTGGTAATAATTGCGAAGGAAGTCAGCTCTTTGTAGAGCGGTGTAATGACTAGGGTAAGGGGCTTGGTTCGTGTTGTTATCTGTCAATTCTAGAGGTTCCACCTCATCTTGAGAGTCAACGATGACATCTTCAGGAGAATTGATAACGATGCAATCGGCCACTGTGGTGAGATTGTGATGTTCTTGGAAAGATGATATTTCTTGAGAAGGATCGCTATCTTTCAGTTTTCTAAAATCCTTCTTGGGCAGACTACTAGCATCAGAATATTGCGTCGGAAGCATATTAAATTGAGAGCTAGTGAGTTCCCGCGGCAGGTCCTTGTTGACTGGCGACCTTGTTGGGGAGCCCAAGTGAGTTTCCGGGTCGTCTGACAACTTAATAGGACTAGAAAATATGGGCGATTCCCTCTTTCTTGAGTTGCTTTTCCTTTTAGGTGGCCGCATTTGCGTTATGGAAGTTAATTGAATGGATGGCTCGGCTACATCATCAACTTTTCGTTTTTTAGCTTGCAGCTCGACATCGCTGTGGGCAATTGGATTCGGTAAGCTTTTCGATTTTTCAGCTAGACAAGCTTCTAATATTATAATTCTCTGCTTTAGCTTTTCATTTTCGTCACTTAGCATTATGTTTTTGGATTTGAAAGATCGAAGTTTCGTATTGAACTCATCGATAAGTCTGTTCAGAAACAAGTTGGGGTCAGCGAGTTCGACATTAAGGGATTGACTCACTTGAGATAGTAACTTCAATTCCCTTTTGATTGAACTGACCGCCGCGTTTATTCGTTTGACATTCTCCATATCGAAGTTGGTTCTTAACGCGTTGGAGTTGACTGGAGGGATCACCGGTATATAATTGCGCGAAGGATCATTTACGATTAGGGTCAAGTGGCTGCAAAAAAAAAGATTAAATACTGCATGCCACATGTTTTGGTTTTTATATGCCTGATCTCATGCATATTTGCGGTGGACACAGAACCTTCAGTTGACACAAAGACGTTGAAAAATCCTCGATTAGTGCTTTTGTTTGCGTCATGTAGTTATGGATTGAAAGGAACTTTTTCAGTAGAGGGCTTTTCTGGGATCTCTCAAACCACGTTTCTTCCTGTTTGCAACGAGAATTGAATTAAGGAAGGTAGGGAAGCAAGTTTTACTTGTAAATCACAATAGAAAAGTTGAAAGTTGCAATTCGAAGCCATCAACTCAACTGATTGTATTAGCTCGAGTAGTCCTTACTGATTTTGGTTATCCAGCGGATTCTCTCCTGAACTTCATCATGTTTTAGGATGTTCCTACAGACTTAGCCACGCTCACTGAACTTAACGCTACCCTTCAATGATTGAAACATCAACACAAAAAAACGCTCATTTGATTTACACAATCTGTTTTTCTGATATGTGGCCATCTGTTTTTCTTTCGTTCGGGTAGGGTTTTTGTTTGTGACCGTTGTCAGGCGACATATTATGCCTTACCTCATCTAATTCATTTGACAAATCCAAAAGTCAATCAAAAAGAGGTAGATATAGACCTTTGAAGTATATTTGAAAATGCGTTTATAGGGATTGGCCATCCCCAAACTAATCTTGTAACACTCCTTAGTTTCTGTTAGTTGTCCTGTACACATTGAAGATGCTTTGAAAACACATTTGACGACCATCCATTAACCCTAGGCACTACCTCCATGTTCGGAAGTTCAACTCAAAACGCGGGGATGGGCTTCGGCTCAGCAAATCAGTCTTCGACAAACACGTTTGGTACCAACACGGGAGGGCAGTCAACTAGTAATGGCTTCTCTTTGGGTGGAACCCAGGCTCTGAACAATATGTTTGGACAAAACACCAATGCAGCTCCAGCAAGTGGGGGTGGTCTTTTCGGGAGCTCTGGAACTTCGAACACGACCGGAAACCTGGGTTTTGGTTTCAGTTTGGGTAGCCAGAACGCCAACTCTGCTTCGTCCACTCCCTTTGGTGCCAAACCAGCAGGCACAAACACTGGTTTGTTTGGAAATACTGCGGGAAATGCGTCTGGATCTAACCTGTTATTCGGTAATGCTCCCAAATCGAGCGGGACCTTTGGTTCGGGAGCTGCACCTTTCCTGACAAATGCACCCACGACTGCAAATAACACTGGGGGATTATTTGGCAACTCTGCGGCTAATGCGGCTTCCAACACAGCAACAGGTGGTTTGTTTGGAAATAAAACATCTACTGCCCCAAGTTCTGGTGGTCTATTCGGAAGCGCCAACAATGCAGCTAAGCCCCCTTCTAGTGGTCTCTTTGGTGGAACAACCTCATCACTTGGAGCACCACAAAATAACTCTTCATCATTGAATGCAAATACATTGACAGGTCAGAATAATGGTGGCTTGTTTGGTGGTATATCAAATACGCAAACTGGTGGCTCTCTCCTTGGTTCCAATGCCAGTAACACTAACTCATCTGGCGGTCTTTTCGGAGCCAAGCCCGCAACCGGAGGACTATTCTCTGGCTCATCGTCTCTTTTTAGCGGCCAGCAGCAACAGCAACAACAGCAACAATTACAAGCACAAGCACAACAAGCGCAGCCGCAACTCACAGCTATGACTAGGTTTGGCGATCTTCCGCAAGGGTTTAAAAATGAATTGACTCAGCTTGATGCTTACATTAATCAACAGCATCTCATTGCAACGACCCTCAATGGAGACCTTAAAAAGCACGATGCACTCGTGAAATCCATTCCTACAGATGTTAACTTTTTGATCTCGAAATTCTCCTCTATTAAACAAGCCCTTCGTTTTGATTCTGAACATCTACAGGCACTCAAAACTGTTAACGATGAACTCACCAATGACATTTCAAATATGATGCAACTTATTGTACAACTATCTACACCCGGCACGAAGCTTTCTTCCTCGTTTCAACTTCACGAGTTTTTTGCACAAAAAATCAAGAAGTACAAAGAAACAATGGACAGCTACGAGGCAGTGATCAACGAGAGCGTGGATGCAATTTCTGGTTTGGAGAAAGCACACACCAATAAAACTGGCAATATTTTTAGCCTTGTTAACGTCGTCAAAAATCAGTACCAATTGTTTATGGAGCTTTGTGAGACTGTTGCCCAAATTCACAATGAAGTAAGTAGGTTCCAAACGAGCTAAAGCATAAATTATTTTTTTCCAGTCATCAATATATTATGTACAAATTAAAAAATTGTTCTTAAATCGTAATTTCGCAATTGAATGTTGTCTTGCATCTAAATGCCTAATTTCTTTGCGAAGTGTTTACCCCAGAAAAACTATGTGACACCTAAAGTAGTTTGAGTGTATTGAAAAATATGTCGTCCCGATTGGATTATCTTTCCAAATATCTTCCCGGAGGGGCATCACAAGAAAAGAAAAAAGAGAAAAAGAAGGGAAGGCTGCATCTGAGTCATAAGTCGAGGTCGTCAAATGAAGACGCGCCTACAAGAATTGTAGCGGGAAATTCGATCATTCCTACAAATTTTGACAAATCGTTCAATACAGTAGACAGAGAAGAGCAGTATCTATCTAAAGATGCAAACTCAGAGGACGAAGAATCTCCAGTTCATGTGGCAAGTATGGCAAGTGCAAGGGCCAACAAGGGGTTCAAACGTATAGACAATGGGGAAATCAAGGCTACTAATGAGCGAAATCACAATCCAGGTGATTTAAAAACTATTAATCCTTTGTCTTCTTCAGATACACCTGCCGAACAACTAACACAAGGTGAAACTGTTTACAGAGACCTGAGCGGTCGCATTGTCAACTTGCAAGACAAGCTAAAACAAATTGAAGAAAGAAAACAAAATGATATAGAAGCAAAAGAGAATCTACGAGTGGCCATCAATACAGGAGATGTCGATAAGGTCAGGCAATATATCTCTGCTCAAAAACAAAATAGCGCTCAACGACACAATGTGGATAAGACTAGCAAGGAATACGTCGACCTCATGAAACAGAAGGAACAGTTTGATGATCCACTACTAGCATTTACACCCAACGAGAAGAAGAATACGGCGTCCTTGTCGGGAAGACCTCAATACTGCAAGGGAATCCATCCAGTAAATCGATTCGACATCCCGGCGGGATTTTTCTGGGACGGTATCGATAGATCTAATGGCTTTGAGAAAAAGATAGTTTTGAAGCGAAACGAAGCCAAAATGCAGAATGTCATTGAATCTAACACAAAGGAAAGCTATACTGAGTACGATTTTGAATAGACACTAGCTTTAGGATGAACTCACGGCAATTATAAATACAAGGAATATATGATAATATAACATTTTGAATTTGATCTTTTAAGAGCATTTTTAAATTAAATATGGCTTTTTCAATCTCGATGTTTGCATAAGGTCTACATGCTACTGCGTCAAGTAGTTGCTCATCGCTAGTCAATGGTAAATCTCGAAATACCAGGTTTCTATTATGATGACGTGAGAAGAAAGTACTTTCGTATAGTCAATGGCGACCAACGAATCAATTCAACCTACCATAACAACACGGTCAGGGCGCTTACGAGGCAAAAGAAGTATCAAGATGAACATCAGGAAACACCCAGCTTCAAACGCACCAAGACTAGCAGCATGTTGGACAACTTGAGCCGTGCGTCCCAAATGCATATCCTTACAGGAGACTTTTCTTGTAGATATTTGCAGCTTCGGCTTGGCCATGGTGATAGTGCTGCCGCTTCTGCTTCCCAATTGCGTATAGAGTATTCGTTAGAGGGAAATAACTATCATTTACTTTCTAAAAAGCAGATTTTCGCCGGATTGGATGATGAAACCGTGTTTGCGTTTGATGGTAACGTTGTTGAATTGACTAACATTTATGACCTTGTGAGACAAAACCCAAAACCCCTCGGAAGGCACACTGTTTTGACTAGCTTACCCCTACATAACATTATCAATTACAAAGACTATGTATTCATTCATGGTGAATCGCAGTTTTCTCTTCTTCAATGGCAACTTGTCAACGGAACTTTCAGGGTTTTGAACCATACTATGGAGCTTCAAAGGATTGCCCGTGAGGAATTTGATAGACAAGGACTTGACACAGAGCTCTTAGGTTCAATTATCGCTCAAATAGACAAGACTAATCTCATCATTATTTCTAGCCAAGGTTTTGTCATCATCTTTGACATCTTGTTTCAAGCCTTGCCTTTAATAACAAAAGTACCTCATGGCAACTTCGAGAATCTCACCACATATGGCTCAGTAAGCGTGCACAATAACTTTGCTTTTTTTAATGCTTCAAAAGCTTTGTTTGCTTACAATTTTAAGAAAAGATTTTACAAATGGACATCACCCGAAGTCATATATGCTTTTTTCGCTGAACCCATCATCATTAAATCGCCTGAAAATCGGGATGAGCATTTTATGCGGCTTCGAATTGTGACTAGAAAGAAAATTCTGATTTTAATGTTTTCCTATAATCTGAAAAAGTTTACTAAAGCACATCCAGACATCCATCTTCATAACGACAATAATGCTATGCCCCTTATTCAAATGGCCCGAGGCTTACTTATCGTTCAAGAATCCAAAACATCCTTGAAGATAATCAATACCCATAACAATACTATGAGGTTGCTGTCGTTGCTGGCACCTTTACCTGCGTCTCGAGGAGCCATGCCTCGACTCTTACATCGCAGAAACATTCTACTACTATGTCATTCCGACAAGACATTTAAATTTTCAGGCTAATCATGTCTATCTCGTCTTTATTTGAATATATTACAGTTTCAAAACTCAGATTCTAAAAAGCGTTTTCATGGCGTTATGGGCATTAGTCGCACAGTATCAAGACTGTGCACTTCTATTTCTTGACGTAGTTGTTGTAGGCACCAAGGTTGAAACTACCGAATTTGTAGTCGATGTCTAACAACAATTTAACTGCATCTGCTGAACGGTAAACGTAATCAGCTGGCAAAGTGATCAAGGCATTGGATAATGATTTGATAGAAGTGGGGGTGTGAAATTGATCTTGGTTCAAGTAGAAGACGCGAGGATCAGTATTGTAAACTTGATCATTGGTCAAGTTATACACTCCAGGATAACCACTGATGGCCTTGAAGTTCGATTCCCTCGTGTTTGGTGGATGCAATGGAAAAACTCTCTGTAAGAGTTCATAAGATGCTAATGTAAAACCAAATTGAGGAGAAGATCTGAAGACTCTGGCAATGGAACCCTTGAAGAAAGCAGACACACCTTCTTCCTTCAAAATGTGCGAGAAAGCGTGGGCAATACCTCTGTACTTCACGTCACCCTGCTTGGCCTCGACTTGTAATCTAGTTTTAATGACATCTGCTGGGGTAGTGAAGAAAGCCGCAGGTGCACCTGCCATAGCGCCAGAAACCAACAATTGCCAGGTACTAAGGGAGTGCTTCTTGTTTGGGTCATGAGGATCGAAGTTAAATAAGTGCAATTTAATGTTGGCGTAAGTTGGGAAATAAATAGCAGAGAATGGAACATCTCTCAACAAGCAAGCACTGGCTCCCTTGTATAAGCCTTTAAGACCTAATTGCTTGATGATTTGACCAGCTGTCAATCTTTTGTGTGGAATCTCACCAGGACCCAATTGCTTGGACGTGGCTCCACCCTGCATTTGTAATCTAATCTTCACAATCTCCAATGGGTTAGTGAAAATGACCTGACAACCTCCAGCTGTGGAACCGGCGAGAATCTCCCATGGCATAGTAATGGAGCCGTCCTCATTACTACCAATGCGACGAATCAAGTCATTGACGGTCAATTTAATGGCCTTCTCTGGAGCGACACCCACCAATTGAGCGCCTAAACCGGAGTACAATCCCTTCAAACCTTCCAGTTTGACAATTTTCTTAAAACAGTCAAACGAGTTGTCGTATAACGCTTTATGCTTCTGGGCTTGCATTCTTGTCTTGACAAGGTCAATAGGGTAAACAGCAGTAGCACCCACGCATCCTGCGATGGAACCCAAAAAGAATGAATACAAAGAGTCAAAAATAGGCCACAAGGAGAAGTTGTCATCCTTCACAGGTTGGGCAGCTGGGTGCTCGAACATTGAGTACAAAGTTGGGACATTGTTTAAGTAGTTAGGGTTGAGGTATGATATCAACTCTCTTCTAGGAATGGACTCCTCGTTACGGTCAATTAAAAAGAATAACAAGTCCAACTCTGGGGTGGTGATGGGACGAAAGTTGGATGATTTGAGAAGATGATGGTTCAAATGGTCATGCAAATCCTTTTTGTTAATCAAAATATCAGATCTATCTTGTTGCGTTGGAGGAGTGTTAGCAATTACCTCGTTGATTAAGTCGACCTTGGTCAAACAGTTATAAACCATCAAGACATTTGCCAAAGTGAACTCGTCTTTTGCGAAAAACTCAGGTAAAGTGTGTAAATTATTCTTCAACTTTGTTGACAATTTGTGGCCCAAATTTGTCGTAAGAAGGTGGGTCATGTCATCTTTGTTGATTACCTCTGAGCGACCAGAGAGAACCTCGAATCCGCCAATCAACTTCGTCATTGGCAAGTTGTTGATTAAAGAAATGAAGTCTAAGAAGTCAATTTGACCGTTGGGAGCAAAAAATCTCTCCAAATAAGCCCAGTTCAACTTTCTACTCTTCATATGGTAGCTTGGGTCAATAGACTTGTTCAACTTGTTAAGAGCCTCAACACACGTAGAGTAGGAGATCTTCTTCTGGCCGTCACCGATTAATTGGAAAACCACCTTGAATACGCCATCCGTGTCGGTCAAGTTTCCCAAGAAGTTGACGAAATCCTTCTCGTTCACATACCCCTTCTTGTCCTTGTCAGCCATCAAGTAAAGTAACGCGTAGGCGTCTTTAGGCAAGTCATTTGGAAAAGGCGACAATACACTGGTGAAATCTTGCAAAGTGAGGTGTTTTTCAGCGACCGAACCGTCTGCCGAAGCAAACTGGTGGAATAACTCGCTAGCTTTTAGATCAGTGGCCATGGTGAAAAATTGGCATAAATAGAATGTCAGCGAACACGGAAGTTGAGCCAAACAATTTCAGGGACAAGATGTAGACACAGGGCAGGAAAAACTAGAAATCCTATTATCTATAATATAACTTTTGGGGGTTGATTCCCGTGGTTGTGGAGATCAAAATAAATAGGAACAGGATTTTCCGCTGGATGAAATTTATTGATAGTGTGCACTCGGTGACTCCGCATATATACGCAGTTGAGTCAAATCGGATCTAAGTTGCACAGACAGCTAGGAACGTCAGGACAAATCCAGTATAAGTGAAAATTTCAAATAATAATCTAAAAGATAATGGTTTATTTCCGGGAGAAAACAAACCTCCGCTATATATGCTATTCGTCGTCTTTCTTGTGATGTTGATTGTGAAAGCGCTAGCATAAACAGCGAAACCAGCCGATCCTGACTTCCGTTGGGCCGCGCACTAATCCCGAAACCTGGCCTTAGGCACAAGAGTGTAATCGAGGGGAAGGCCAGAACGTGAGATTAAGGAACTCGCGAGATTCAATATGGAAGTGAAAAAGTGATTTTGTTCGCTATTTTTGATTTATTTTATTTCTGTTCATTTGTGTTTTTTTTTTTGCATACTGAATTCTCTTTTGAGTATGTGAACAATCCGAAACCGGAGAGAGCCACCCGACTCCACAATTATGCGCCTGAAGGGCACGGCGGTTTTCGCATACTTGTGTAAAACGGTTTTCGGTTTTATGTCCAAATTTTATTTGCGAAGCTCGCGAGTTTCTTTTCTGCAACTTATATTGATTGAAATTAAGTCACTTTGTAGTTCGTCTCTTTAATTCATGATGCATTTTAACTTCTAAATGTACTGATTATCTTGTTTGTTCAATTTTTGTATTACGACCTTCCGCATTGTTACTACAATATTTAGCTAATACACTTTTCTTTTAGTAAAATTGAAATGTTTGTTTGTTGATTTTTTTTTTTTTGGCCTTTTTCTTATCATGTGTCAAATGTCTTATCACTCCTCTTCGCATCAAAGGTTGGGTTCGGTGTTATCTATGGTGGAGAAATGGAAGTAAACCTATCTCCAGATAAGTAATAAAAAGACTCCATTATCGCGCCTCGCTTAAATCTTAAATCATAGGTCAAATTTTCTGAAAGCTCTAGAAAACTGAAATGTTCTACTCCCTCGCTTCCATTTACCAGTACTTCAAATATCAACTCAATTACCCTTTGCAGCCGCTGGGTACGAGAAGACGGTTAAGCGCCGGAAACGGGTCTCCTTTTGTTTACAGTTTCAATAAACAGGCTGTTTGAAATTGACGATTGCAGATTTTAAGAGAGTTTGGATTGTTGAGTTTAAGAATTTGAATAAATAGTTCTTGTTCCTTGCGTGTCGTTCTTGGTCAAATTTATACAAGGGCAACCAAACACATAAACATGAAATTAATCGCCTGAATTTTGAAAGTCCTTTTTTTTGATTTTTGCATTTTTATTCTATTGTCATTTGTAACTTGTAATTTGTTTTCAGCCCTTTCGCCAGATATTTGTTGGATCAATATTATGGACTTCAATCTCACCCCATGTACTATATTCCACACTACTCCCCATCAAAACTCGAACTCAATGGCTAGTGGTGCTCCTGGTACGTACAAGAGCTTATACATACAGAATGGTATCCCAAACTAACCATAGGTGGCAATTTTAGGTCATGGACCCCAACTCCTCCTGAAAGGGGTTCCTTTCCTTTGGACCACTTGGGAGAATGTAAGCAGCAGATGATGGACTACTTAAAATGCATGAAGTTCACAGAAAACAAAAACGCACCAAATTGCAGGGTCATGGCCAAAAGATATTTGAAGTGCCGCATGGAAAATGAGTTGATGGACAACTCAGATTGGGAATCCCTAGGTCTTATAAATCTACCTGACGACTCCACAGAAAGGAATTCGACAAATAAGCTGTAACCACAAACATCGTCTCAATCTTATAAAGGGCTTGAGAAATTAAATTCATCCTCAACTTGTATATAGCTACAATGTCCACCATCTTTACTCTCTTCATGTAATAGCTGCGGGCTCAAGGGATTAGTCAAAACTATAAACAGAATGAATTTAAGCATGTTCATATATTACAGGTCTTAAGCTTGAGCCTCTGGCTCTTTTGCAGGACGCCCACGGCCCCTACCTCTGGGAGTTCCTCTCCCTCTTCCACGATCACTTCCTCTACCACGCGAACCTCCTCTTCCACGATCATTAGGTGGAGTATTGCGGTTAGGTCCCGATGGAACTTGCTTCTGGAATGCGGATGGATTGAACAGAATAGGTCCAGCTTGCTGTTGATTGACGAAATGAGGTGGGAGTGGAATACCGGGAACAACAGGAATTGGCTGGGGCATAAAAGTTGGAGCAGGGGGCACAATGCCTTGATTCATTACGGATGAGTATATCTGGCCGTGGATCTGTCTAATTGCAGAAGAATCGACACCATGCGTATCGCTGGATGTATCCTCGATTGAACTCTCTTTGGCATTTTCATCGCCGTTAGCGTTCTTATCGGTTTTCTTCAAGATTGCTAATAACTCATTCGAACTCTTGGAAATAAGTTCCGCTTGCTCGCTCGCTCTCGAAACTTGTTGACTTCCTCTATTCTTTTGTCTTGTTTCCTCGGCTTTTTGTAACCTAGCGCTTCTCTCAGCGTTTGTCATGGACTTCTTGCTCTGTGACGCATTAGAATGATAGACCAATTGTCTATCGGAGATGTTTAAGACGAGCGATGAATCAACAATTGTGCCTCTGTTTGACTTCAATTTTCCACCCATGTTATTACCACCCACGAGTGGCAAGTCAAAAACTACCGTGAGAGAAGTTTTGGTGCCAAGAGTATTAATGGCAACCACAGTTCCCTTTGAAAGCTGTGGAACCTTACCGGACTCTTGTACGTAAATAATTCTGTCACCAAGTTCGAATTTTTGGCTATTCAAGAGCTGATACGAAACGCTGGGGTTTATAACAGCCCTTTGAGGAACTCCTTTCACATCCTTGTTTGCCAATGGCAAAGGCCTATTAATGTAGTCCTCCATGTAGTCCTCAATCGCAGCGATACTGAATCTTGTCAAGGACTCTGACTCCAAGGAAACTTGTTGCATTTCTGCCTTTTCTTGCTTTAACCATTTCACCACTTCTTTGAGCTCAGCATCTGTTCCAACTTGGCTAGCATCTGGTAATCCAGACTTCTGCATGCTCAAGTCTTGCAAGGACTGGAATATTTTTGGAAACTTACTTCTATAGTCTTTGAGTAACTGGATGGCTAGAGGCGAGTACTCCCAAACCTTCGGGCCCTTTCTTGCGTATCCCAAGGCCTTCAATCTGCGAACTTCAAATTTCAAGTCCAAACCAACATTCAATTTGAGATTCTTGTCTTTCAAAAGAAAAGAGCCTGTGATTTTGGACAAAAACAAACCAGAGATCTTCAAATGTTTGGCAGCCTCGAAGGAGGGTAAATACCTTATTTCGGAACGCTCGATACTAAGTCGCTTCTTACCAATGGATGGCTCCAACTGAGATTGGATTTTGCTGATTTGAATATTAAGCTTCTCACCGTCTTGATATCCAACAACTGTAGCAGGGCATCCGTAAGCGAAGGCACCCAAGAAGACCACAGGACACCCTAAGGGGAATTCTTGGTCAACAGGAACTGGAGGTCTAATGGCGAGTCTCTCGTCTTGATTCTTGACACTTTCGACGATGATTTGCATTGGATAAGGCACAGATTCCTTTGCAAAAGCTTTGATATAGGCTCCTTTGCTGTTTCGGAATAAGCCAGTAACAGGCTGCACAAATACAATAGAATCAATCTTACCCAAAAACACACCCTTAGTCTTTTCATAATTGAACTTCAAATCCCTAGCTATTTGAACGAATGTTTGTCTTTCTTCAACATTCAATTCCGAAGCTGAAATGGATCTTGTGGCGCCTGTCGCCACAGATTCGAACTTCTGAAAAGAATTCCAAATTTGGGTAACTCGAGACTCTTGAAGGAATGGCCAATTGGTGTACACAATCTTGCCCATAAACTTTTTGGTGAACTGCTCAATAGAAAGGTCTTCCCAGATGTTTTCAAGAGTCAAGTTCATCGATTCAGATTTTGAAGGGAAGTTGAAGACCTTTACTTCCAGAAGTGCGAGCTGAAAAGTGAATGGAATAGTATATAAGGATGGAAAACCAGCTAGCAATTCAGTTTTCAATCTAGCGCCCTCGGGTAATTCAAACTTAAAGTCAGGGTCTGTTTTAACAGTTGGAAGCTTCTCCTCAAAACACTTGTCGTGCTCCAAGTCATGGAAAAAACCTGGTAAAGGAGAAGGATACATAGTGTCGATTTGCGGGTTAAAAATGAAGATGATGTCCGTTCCATAGGAGTTTCTCTTTGCTTCCTCTGGAGTCAACTGAGACTCCACAGGTCTCACGACTTCAAGTAATCTCTTTTCATCGACAAAACTAAGGAGAACGACAGCTTCCCAGGACGCAGTCTTACCATTAAGATCGATATTGACTTCATGGGGGTAAAAGTCTATAATTGGAGAGTGTTCGTTCGTCATAAGGGGTCTGTACACTGCTGGGAGAAGTTTTCTAGATCTCGCAGGTAAAACAGCCATTAATTGTTCGAATGGCTTGAATGGGATTCCCAAATCAAATTTTATTTCTGGGTCTTCTTGACTCAAGATGTACTTGAGACCAATGGATACATCAGAGATACGGGGAGAGTAGTGGTATTTGTAGAACCAGTTCCATGAAGGACAGCCTTTGTAGTAGTAATACAAAACCCATTGCAAACCCTCAACATAATGTCTAGTCATCTCTGTAAGCTCCTCGGAATCATGGTAAGAAAAGCCAAGTTTATCCTTATAATAGTTATCCTTGAAGTCAACGAATTTCTGATCATACAAATCCTTCGTATCCTTCATAAGCTCCTCAGTTGCGAAGAGATTTGAAGACTGATATTTTCTGACGGTAGCTCTTAAATCGGACACTCTCTTCGTGTAATCAGCTTCGTTCTCATAAGGGGAAAGGCCATCGACATCGATCATGGCCTCATAAGTGTTGTTCGAACGAGAATGAAGAATGAGAATGTTGGCTTCTAAGGCAAATTGCTTCAAAAATTCCAAATAATGCTCAACAGTTTCTGTTGGCAAGTTAAGATTTGGCAATTTCTGTTCATTTGCCAAGTCAATAAGTTCCTTCACAGGTTTCGAACCGTATTCAAGCAACCAAGTTTTGATCAATCCGATCAATTTCTTCTCGTCCTTAAGCATTAAGAGTCTGCCTGTCCGCTGTCTCTTCTTCTCGCCTGTGAGGGAGATATCCTCTAATCTTTTGTTGAACCAGTCGATATCCACACTCTTCTTCTCGAAATTTTCTAATTCAAACTCCGACAAGTACTCAAGCCAGACATCCAAACGCTTGAGATTAATCTTTCCTCCCTCATTTAAGTATCCATCCAAGTGTCTTATGCTCTGTTTAAAAGCTCCAATCAATAAGGGGAAAGCTCCGCTTCGAATATGTAAGTCTGGCAAATGAGGCAAAAAATCATTACCAATCACATACATGATCAAAATAAAGTCATCCAATATCCTCTCAAAGTTGTACTCAAAGGATATTTCGTTCTCCAAGTCAGCGAATTCCAACTCCATGTACTCACGTAATAAGGACAAATGCAATAAAAAAAATTTTTGATCGTGAACATCGCCACTTTTGTTTTGGGAGCTTGGTCCAAAGGTGACCTCTTCTCTTAGCAATGAGAAATGAGTGTCGTGGGTAACCAACCCCAACATGATCAAGTCAGCGTCTAACCCGTAGACACAATGCCTCAAGTTTGGGTTGTAGTTCTCTTGGGACTTAATTGTTCTAATAAAGTTCATAATCTTGTGCTCGCCCTCTCCTGGGACCTCATGTCCTGATAAAATGATTTTGACATTACTCCAACGAGCGTCCTCTGTCATCTTCTTGTGGACAAAATACTTTAAATTATCGGTAAGTTTGGCCATAAACTCTGTTCCGGGAGTAATGGCGTTAGAATCAAAGGGATCTTCTTTAGGGATTTGCTGCCCCTCTTTGATAGCCTTCTTTAAGTTTTCCTCCGCCTCGTAAGCAGTTCTAAATCTTCTGGCTCTCTGTTGGTTCATCTTTGCTCTAGGAGCGACACCATCAATTGCCATGTAGAATACTTCCTTGGGTTTGATTATGTCAAATAAATGATCTATGTAGTTGAAAATGGCAGCGAACATCTGGTCCTCTGTCATTCTAGTTAACGTGCTATCATTTGAGTGAGTACACGTATGTAAAATTGAGTTCATGTCAAGATATAAGTTGTCGAACTCGGAAATGTGATCACCCTCGACAACTTGCGAGATCAAGGGCCACCTTTCCGAGATAAACCTAAAAAACTTTGGAATACCTGTGAGTTAGTCGAGTGTTCAAATGGAAGACAAATCGGTAAAAACGGTGGAACTAGCTGGATTACATACCCATGTTGGTTCGCTATGTACTTTTTATGGTTGTAAATCTTTCAAGGCGAAACTTGGACGACAAAGCGGGTATGGGCACTGTGCAGGACGTTTGTAACTAAAAGAATATATGTGCTAGTCCATTCAACTACGAACAAGACTTTTTTTAAAATTATAATTAAACTAAGAAACTAAGATGGAAACCGAACAAAACAGGTTCAACTTACGGATGTTGCGTCCAAATACAACACATATCAGAATTTAACTTGGTAATGCCACTTCTCAAAAGGCTGCGCTAAAAAATTCGTGTGCGACCTTAAGTTGACTGGACACACATTTTCTTCTTCATCTCGTGCAAAAGTTGTGTACCATCTCTCAAGATCTGAGCGCTTTGATTACGCAACACAGCTCCATAACTTGCACATTGACTTTGCCCTTTGGAAATGTAAGGCATTAACCACCTATGTGATGCAACAGCAGACTTCTTAAGTAATCTGTCTGTGATCTTAAGGAATTTGAGGACACAAGGAGCAGCTGCATTATGAATTTCACGATACTGACGTAATGCCTGTAAGCTTCCACCTTTTAATTGATCGTTGGCAACTTGCAAGCCGTACTTGAAGGAGGCCATTGTATTGTTGAGGTCTAGAAATTTGACGTATGAATTCAAACCTTTCCAGATCGTTCCAAAATAATGACTGAAATTCTGTAAACACTGCCTCGTGTACACAACATATTCAAGCGCCTCCATAGGGAAATTAGTTCCAAAATAAGCATTGATTTCAGTGACTAATCGTTGGCTCCGCTCACGAACGCCTTGGTAAAGTGATAACACCCTCAATTTTTTGGGTCCAGGATAAGAGATGCCGAAAAAAGAACGCCTTGTAGGCCCTCTCTCGTACAACACCGAGTCAAAGAATTCCTTCCACTCGGGGGGTACACGCCCGTAGAAACTTTCGGAAGCTGTTTGTTGTTTAGTGGCCGTCACCATGCCGTAAACTTCTGAACTTCTGATAACAATTGAGGCCACACATATCAACGTATACAACAAATACTTCTTGTTTGCCTCAAGCCATTCAAGAATTGCAATCACAGAGTCCAAAAACTTTGACACGGCTAATTTCATGCCAGAGGCGTTCGTGACCATATATGACTCTTTCACGTTACGGAATCCCGTTAAGATCACACCCAATGTCAAATCGAAAGCCATGGCTGAGAGGCACTTAATGAAATTGTCGACTTTGTAGAAAAGAGTCAAAAGAAATTCTACGAAAGGGCGGAAGGCGCTATAACTTTTTCGTGAACCCGCACGAACATTACCACAAGTCCTCACACCCGGTTCAGAATTGGGAAAATTGCTATCCAAATTCCGATCGTCTTCGATGTTAACAACATTTGGGCTGTTGATCGCAGCGCCGCCATTTATATTAGTAATGGTAATAGTTGACGACTCCTGGTTAGTATCCTCCTGGCTTCCCCTCCTCAAGACACGAGAATCGAAGGTGTCGTTAGCATCAGACTTTACGCTAATATTATGGTCATCTTCATCATCATCATCATCACTATCCACTTTGTTGCTTCCTTGCCGCATGTAAGACAGAGACAAATCATCGTCAAGGTCAGACGATGAGGAAATGATAGACCAGTCCTCGTCCTGAGCAGAAGAAACGCTCATTTTGGTCAAAAGTTCAGTAAGCTGAAGTAAAATTATAGGCGATAGTAGAAAACTGATATCACAACAATCAATTGTTTTGTGTAGATTCGGAACAAAATCAGAAAGACCTTGGTGGCACTGGGGTTTGTTACACAAGGTGCCTCAGGAAGATTAGGTGATAAGGTTCAGTCACGTGCGTTATCAGGAATGAAATGCATTGTTGGAGTGAATTGGCTTTTTGTGTGATTAAGACAATATGGAGAAGCGGGGTTTTATCAAAGATGAAAAGGCTGCTATTTTTGTTCAGTTCACTTACAATACGCTTGAACTAATGACAATTCGTTGGATCATGTTTCATGCGGCTGAATGTTCCATGCCAAGAGTAATTCCAGGAATGTCTCCATACCAAAAAAAATAATACAAAATTGAAAAAAAATGGCTCGCAATAACTAGGGTGTGTACTCGTTTTCGTTTCAGATTCCATTTAATGTTGTCATCCTCCTCCGTCTATAGGAATACCTTCTTGCCTTAGCCACAATCAAATGTTGTGCTATTAATCGCTGAAAAATGGAAACAATAAACATCTGATCTCTTGAACCGCGATTGCTGTTCTAATTACAAGACGGGATTTCGAAAGTAGTTTCGTATCTGTTATGACATTCTCTATAAATCCTGAATTTTTAACAAAAGAACCGGGGCACAAATCCTGGCCCCGGTCAAAACAAGGTTAGAATCTCTTCGTAAAATTAAGGTGCAGCACCTGATTAATTCTGTGAACCTTCTTTTTCGTCTCTCACCCGCGGCCGCTTATCAGACCCCTCCTGTTGGTTTTGTCCTCGTTGCTCAGATTCTAATGCCACTAATCGGTTCTCCAACGTGCTAAGAGAATCCTGCAAATTACTTGCATAGTTCATGAGGTTTTCGTACTTCTCCATCGAAACATATGACCTCTTTCCTGTAGGCTTTTGTTGACCATTAGTGAAACCCGAATTATGCTGGATAAAATAAGAGTGATCTTGCGAATTATTATTAGCATTGCTCAAATTGTTACGCTGAATCTCTTCATGGTTGTGCAGCTGCAGATGCAGCCGAAGATGAAGGGGTGGGCCTCCTTCCTGTTGAGACTGGTAAGCGGGGTGAGTCTGATGTTCCAGATTTTGATCCCTGAAAGCACTTTCATTTTCAACATTAACTTGACGCTTAGGATTCTCGTTCAGCATTTCCCACTGTCTCTCATAACCTGGTGCCATGGGTAAATACTGAGGAACACCACCAGGGTGTTCTCCTCTCTCAATGGGCATAGTACGTATTATTCTCTCACCGCGCCCTTGATCGGAAACAATTCGTTGGTGAGGCGGCCTGTTGTTAATGTTTTGTTGCAAATGACCCATGTGTTGACCATATCCATCTGGGCCAATAGCCCTCTGATGGCGTAGTGCTAAGGACCGGTCATTGAACCGGTCAGGTCCAATGTCACCATTCATGTGGTTCATGTTGTTTGGATTTGAACCTTGTGTTATGTACTGACCTCTTTGGCCGGGTTGTTGTCCTTCATAATTATGAACATGATGGTAGTAGTGGATGTGATGATAGTAATGGCGGTCATTCCGGTACTGCCTATTATTACCCTCATCTCGCTTCAGAGCCATCTGCTGCATATAGTTTTGGCTTAACGGGCCATTGCCTTGTTCCATTGTCGTGGTAGTGGTCGTTGTTGTTGTTGTTTTGGGAAACTCTCCACGACCAGATCCAGTGGATGACCTAAGTGGAATATGTCCACCAGAAGATTCTGAGCTGTCTGCTCTACTAGATGCTTCACTTATGGCATCTTGTGAATTGACAGAATGATTTCCTCCGACATCTTCATTAGAAGCTTCGTGGTATTGAAGTGGTCGCCATTTGTTTAGTTCATACTGCGAAAGCTCAATGGAGCCACTACTAAGAGAAGAGGAAGGAAATGACTTATCTTTGCTTGGTTGGATGTTCATACCAACTGTTGAGTTTGGAATGGGTTTCTTTACAGGAACAATCAGGCTAGATGACTGAACCGTACTCTCTGAAGCGGAGTTACTTTGACTAATAGAGGGAAGAACCAGTGAAGAAGAGTTCGATGAAGATAATGGTATCACCGATGATCTTTCATTATTTTTTCCATCTCTGTCTACAATCGCAGAGACAGTTGTCTCTGTGGACAGAGTGTTCGCAGCAATGGAAGTAGGAGTCCCCGATTTATACGAGCTGGAGCTGGTATCTAGGTCCGTTTTTGTTGAAGTATTAGTATTTGCTTGGTCACGAAGTATATTACCAGTGCAGGCGTTAGGGGAGTTTAAATGCCGAGACAACGCATCTGTTCTGGCAAAATGACGATGGCACCTATTACATTGGAATGGCTTCTCACCAGTGTGAAGCTTTTCGTGACGTTTTAGGTCGTGAATGCGTCTGAAGGAAATGTCACAAATCTCACATCGATGTAGCTTCAGAGAGGTGTGTATTAGCTCGTGAGACACCATGTTGTGCTTTCTTGTGAAGCCTTGATTACATATCTTACAGAAAAATGCCTTTTGCAAACCAGTCCTGCTAAGTTTGGCGGAGGAATCCTCAGGTTGCGTTGCATTATCAGGTACGTCTTCTGAAAGGAGGGCCGAGTCGTGACTCTGAGCAGAAGTGTGCTGCAAGTCTTTGGAAGTGTTTGCTTGAGGCTGTAGTTCACTGAGACCTTTTTCCGTCATGTTAGCTGGTTCAGATTGGGATTGAAAAGACTGAGAAGCTGCCTGGGTAAAATGAGAAGGATCTGAGGGGATATTATCAGAGTCAGACGTTTCGTTTGAAGCGTCGTTCGACAGCTCGTTCGAGTCTACTTTCTCTTTCTGGTGGAGGTGTGTTTGCGCCTTAGGTTTGTCAGTTTGGTTGATACCACGAGTTGGGGAAGAGTGAGAGTCTGAGCTATAGTCCTTTTCGTCCGAATTTTCTAGATACTTAATGTTAAGTCGACTTGAAGAGGAAGGCATGGCTCAACAAGAGTTGGACATAACAATTTGTCCTCAAAATTCAGTCAGCGTGTTGTCGAGTTGAAAAGGTGGTGGTGTGCTGTACTGCCGATTAGTTTGAAAGTGCAGGGAAAAAACACACAATGAGGCGAGATGGTGACAGCAAGTAATGGCCGTCAAAGATTAGTGAATATACAAAATTGAACTGGTTTATCAATTCAAAATTGTATTAGAGCCGTTAACGAGGCGGTAAAGGAAAGTGGTGATAATTTAGAGGTGACCAAGGGGCCCCATGAAATAGGTCCGCGAAGAAGGAAATCCGCCACAAACAAGAAAATGCACGGGATCATGCGCCAAAGAGCTTTCTGCAGTTTGTTGCCTGTGCATAAACAGGGTTAGGAACATAGTCATGTGTATTACTTGCTAATTTCGTGCATGCAATCACTAGTGCCTGAATATATGAATTGAACCTTCACATCAGTGGGCAAAATGAGGGATCTATGCACTCCATTGCCTTGCCACGCAGATGGTGTCGTTTTAAGTGGTCCAGGGCGGCGCATTGCTCTAGCTGAAATCCAGAAATTCATCGAAAATGACAAGTGGCTCCACATTGTGGCGCAGTTTGAAAAATAAGACAGAAATATGTATATTAACTTTTAGAGCTTTTTGTCGTGTTTACTTGGTATTGTGGTGTCTCGACAGTGGATCTTCCCAAGTGGCCCGGCATGGCGTACCCTGGACCAACTCCCCAAAACGGTTGATATGCGGCAGGGCCAAAAAGTACCCACGTCAAAGATGCATGATTGGAGAATGAACGTCACAACCCATTTTTTAATAAAAGTATCCATTGTGTTTTATTTTGATATTACAGGTTGGAGTGATAAAACATTAATTAGTTTGTTTAAAACACTTTTCTTGAGTTCGTCTTGCTTCGAAAGAGCACCCCAGGCTTTCCTACATTAGTCGAAACGGGACACAATGTGCAACGTACAACGTGCAGCGTACCAGAGCCAAATGTGGCATCTAAAATTAATCGCTAAGAATTCTTCAGCCTTGATCATGGTTCGTGGAGTGCTGCAAACTTTCAATTAGGTCGACACACTTCAATAATTGGACTTACCCTAGCATCATGACTCAACCAAACGTATGAAATTCTATCACGGTTCAGTTGGCACGTTTTCTAAAATGGATCTTCTGCGTAATGCATAGAATTTAAATATATAAGTTGAACGACACACCATCATTCAACGTGTATTGTTTGAAACAGAGCACTCACGCACGACGTAGTTCGGTTTCAAAGTATCCCATGTCCAAATATATTTCAAAATATGATTCATAGTGAGAGAGGTTACAAGTCAACCCGTTGTAAACTTGGGTTCGTCCTTAAGTTTTGCCACTTTAACACTTATGAAATATCAATAGGAGTGTTGGAACCCCCCTTTCAGGCATCGGCATAGAGGCTAAAAATTCATCGGAACCCCACGAGTAAATTAAGGCAGTCACCCATACCGTTGTATAAATTCCTGTATACATATTTTTGGTCCCGCAGTTGGGCGGGAGTCCTTCAGGTCAACTGTATATTGTGTGCAGTATCTAATGGAACGTCATAGGTCTAAGCCGTTCTATTGGTATTTCTGGAATTCCGGCAAATGGGACTTTGCAACTAATCGGATAAACTCAGTGATACGAAACCTTATGATTAAAGGAAAAAGAGTATCATTAGCTGGCATTCTCGTACCTTTGTTTGTCAGATGTGGTATCCCTCAGCTAGCGGAGCTGACACTTGAATAACAAGCTGCTAAGAAGTTTGCATTACTGACTGCCAAAAGGTCTTTAAGTAATTCGAGGCGCTTCACTACTTTGTTGAGCAACCTTCTATTCTTAGAGTTAGAATTTGTTCGGACTTCCTAGAGGTGTCCCTACGACAAGGGATGAACTAATACGACAACGTCGAGTTTAAGGCGTTGTTTGCACTTACCATCTGTATCTTTGAGTTTCTTCGTTCATGGAATTTGTTTATCTTATCCGTGTACTCGGTAATTGTCTAGATAAGTAATGCGTTCATGGCTTCAGACCGTGTCAAAGTCTGTCTACAAAACAGAAAGCTCATGAACGAGAAAATTTCAAGCTCGAAGTCTATGGATGACTAAAGGTTTTGCGAAACGTTTGAAAATTTTAGATCTTGCTATCATGTAAGCGCCAAATCAACAAACTGCTGTTTACAGAGTAGAACACAGAAACGAGGATTTGCTAAAACAAAACCAAGAACATGGTCTCGTGCCCATTCAAAGATTCTCTTTTACTTGTTCATTCAAGTACTTGCTTAAAAAGGGAAGGAATGGTTAATTTGTCATACAAGTGGAGCAGAACAGTAACTTATTACAACCCTGAAGAGCGTTTACAAATCGAGTGTCTAAGTCTCTTTCTTACTTGAAAGAATGTCTTCAAAATCCATGGCACTTACTTGTTTCGAGTTTCAGTAAATGATCCCGAACGAAAATTTCGAAGCCATGAATCTAAGTCATGAATCTTTTAAATCTTCAGAAAATTACATGTGTAGTACACCTCAACATTCGATTTACTACTCTTTAGATGAGAAGCTACTGTTATTGCACAGCCATCTAAAGGTCATTTGAAATGAAAAAGGGCAAGTGACAGTCCAAAAATCTGTAAAAATTAATCCTCAACGTACTTCCTATTGAAACCCCTTTCGAGCTGAGACATTACAACCAAATCCTTGACATCCAGTAACATTACCTCAGCTATACGCGCAACACGATGAGGTAAACACATTTTTCAACCAGAAAATCATAGTCTAATTCATCAGAGCAAGCTTAGATGATAGCTTCGGTTTTCAATTTCCCAAAGATTTTGCTCATTTCCTCTAGTCATATCATCCGTTTCACACCCCCAGCCATATCTCAACATTCTGGTCACTATCGCATTATTAATCCTGCATATTTGTTGAGTTTCGCACGACGAACGGGGTGGTTTAATTATCTCCTGTAACAATGACGACCACCAACACAAAAATATCCCCAATAATTTGATACCCAGTCCGCTATTTTCTTTCACTGTAAGCCACTTACAACCTTTTATAGTTCTCAGGCGCTTTGCTCTGTCCAAGTACTGCCTAGTTTAGCTTTGCCTTCTGCTTGTTTGTCTCCTTTGACGGCCAGCATCGTTTCGACATCAATTACTGGTTAATTTTGTCGAGTCTATCCAGACCCCTATCGAAAGATACCCCATTGGTCCCTTCTGGCTTTGGAGCCATTAGTTAAGTGCTGCTTGCTAAATTCTGGATCCAAGTTGCCAAATTAAAAGATCTCGAGGTTATTGGAACATTTCCAAAGCAACAGCTACGTTTAACTCGAATTCTCGACTTTTTTTACTTCAATTCTGAACCTTCTTATATTGTCCTACTACCAGGAACTGTCAGGATTCGAGAGCTTAGTGAATTCTCTTATCCTTCTCAGTTCTAAGTCTTGTTGAAAGGACACCTCGATTTCTTCAATTCTTTGACAATAGTAAGCACTTTCCAATGTCTATCATTACCAATCGTAAACGGCCTAGAGGCTTCAGCGAGAACTTTGACCAAAGCCGGAAAGCTGTCGCCAATGAAGTATTGAACACTTCCAACAATTATGACCCAGTTCCATCTCGTGTACAGTTTAATGAGTCTCCCAATTTAAACTTGAACATTAATTTGAATGCTCCTGAGTCAAATTATGGAAGCCGCGGTGGTTTACACTTACACTCCTATGGAGCTTCTGATGAGAACGCGCTACTTGAAGAAGATGAAGATCAAGAAATTTTAGACGTCTTTGACAGAGAAGAAAATGACGTCGTTTTTTTGGAAGAACGCTCTATTAGGCCTTCTAATCCTACTATAGGACAGCAGAGAAATAACTCTGACTCAGCACACATCGTAGACAAAGATGTGTGGGAAGCATACAACATGTTCAATGTCAACAATGTCGATGTACACGACACCTCAATCCATCAGCAGATGACAATGAATTCTAAGAAGCAGAGAACTAACTCTTTGCCTCAACTTCCACAAGTTCGGTGTTTCTACGAAAAGTTGCCCAACAATTACATCATACAGCACCCAAAAGTCGGTAATATCAAAACGCATGTTGTTCCTCATAAACTCAATTTGCCGCCTTGTGATGATGAAGATGGTCATTACATCATCAAGATCAATGATCTATTTGCTAACCGTTTTATTATACAAAAGCTTCTCGGTCAAGGAACTTTCGGAAAGGTTGTTGCCTGTTACGATAAGATTAATCGAGAAACAGTAGCGATTAAAATTATCAGGAATATAGCAAAGTATAGAGACGCCGCCCGTATTGAACTAAGGGTTCTAACAACTCTAAAAAAGTTCGATAATGAAAATCGCAATCATTGCATACATTTGAGAGAGTGCTTGGACTACAGGGGTCATATTTGCATTGTGACCGATCTTCTAAAGATATCATTGTATGATTTCTTAGAAAATAACAAATTTATACCGTACCCGGGCTCTCATATCCAAGCAATCGCCAAGCAACTTGTGCGTTCTGTCACATACTTCCATGATTTGAATCTTATACACACAGATCTCAAACCAGAGAACATTTTGCTTCATGACGACTCATATCAAAGAAAACAGCTACGAAGTAGTACAATAATCTCAAGTTATATGCACTTGAATGTGAGTAACGATAAGAGACGACCAGAAAAAGCTCCCAAATATTCTAAAGTCTTGAATAATCCCTTGATTCAAATTATCGATTTCGGTTCCGCTATTTTTGATGACGAATACCACTCATCAATCGTTTGTACGAGACATTATAGAGCTCCTGAAATTGTTTTGGGAGTGGGCTGGTCCTTCCCTTGTGACATGTGGTCAGTTGGATGCATTTTGGTAGAGTTGGTGATCGGTGAGCCAGTATTTAGAACACATGACAATTTGGAGCATTTAGCAATGATTGAGAAGGTTGTTGGTGCGCGAATCGATAGAGACATGGTGAAGAAGTCCAAAGAGAAGGATAATGAGTGTGGAGTCAAACTTTTCACTGATGGAAGGGGTTCTTATGCTGAAATCACTGATGATGATTTTGATGACGATATAGAGTTCCTTGAGTATGGTGATGAAGATGAAAGTTTCCGATTGAAGTTCCCAACTGACACCACACCTGACAAATTTGTTAAGAGTGTTGAACAGCTAAGCCGCATTGACCTCTTCATCAGTGAACGCATTGGTCTAAACATCAATTTTGACTATTCTTTGAGCGAAAATTACCAAAACAACTCGCACCTCATTAACTTTGGCAACTTCACATTCTGGTGGTTTTTTATTGATTTGTTAAGAAAACTTTTCGTCATTAATCCGGATAATAGAATCACGGCGCTCGAAGCCCTTGAACATCCTTGGTTCAACTTGGGCAGTGAAGACGAGGGCACGCTTTAGCACCTCCGAATGAGTACGAAAGAAATACAAGATGACTCTGATTTGAGTTTTTAAGTCTGTTTAGAGATTTGTAGGATGTGATGACTTCAACGTATGGGCTCACTTTCATTTCATTTCTATGCTAGAAGACTTTATCACTACTCAAGTTTAAAACGTGACTTCAGCTAAACAAACTGAATGCGATCCAGAAACGAAAACATTTATTCGTGTAAATCAACTCTGCACCTTATAAATGACGGGGTTCAATGGCCCTTTTCCATCACGAAATTTCCTAACAAGTGTTATTGCGCTACTATTCGATGTACATTCCAAATATTGCAAGTAATCAAATAGCACTACAAATATGCTCCACCTTCGCCTGTTTGTTTTACTGAAATGTCATTTTGTTTACTCGTCGATTAATTTTCGGCGTTGGCTACTCAATAGATGATCACCAATCACCAACTAAGAAATGTTATTTACAGAATTGAAAATGTGATCAAATCTCCGCATTCGTCTTGAAGTTAAGACGAAAAGCAAACGAACTGACTTATTTTTCTTAAGTTTCTAGTTTTGTTCATAGCTGTAATGTCGACACTAAGCTTCGTTTGTTCAATCAGACCTCTCTCATTTAACACCAGTTCGTGTCTATTCTACCAATAGAGGTGAGAGATGTGAGATCTCAGGTGCCGAGGTCTAGACCACTCCTACTCATGCAAATACTTTACTCGATGCGGTTTAATGGGCCCGAAAGAATGTTGACAGGTATCCATTTTTCCCAAATAGGACAAGCAATAAACAAGCTCTGTTTTTGATGGCAAAACATGGCTCGCAAAATTAAAGATGTATACAACAAACTTTTCAAGCAGTTAGTAAAACAAGAAAATTAAAATAAAACTCTATATTTAATTGTTTAAGGAACAGATCTTCAGATGTGACTTTAGCATCTTCCCTGCATGAAAATGAAAATTGACGCAAATGAAAAACTTCTCACCATCTATGTGCAATGCCACTCATTAAATTACGCAAATCAAGCTCATTCTCCAAACCACTCTGTACATGAGTTTCCTTCTGAGGAAGCCTCTATTTGCAACGGTTGAAGGGGCTCAAGGTATCAAAGTCATAGTATTTACTAGAAGCCCTTGAGCCTTGTATAAACAAAATTCTTGGCTTGCATTATTATTTGGATTTGGATTGGTCAAAGGGTTGTAGTAGGTTCCAAGTATTATGACAACTGAAACCATTGATTAAGAGAGAGAGAGCTGTGTAATTATATGGGAATTTCTTCACAATTTTCATTGAGTCGATGTCTTTATCTTATCAAAGTGAGGTGACTCCACACAGATATACGGCAACAGATCTCCACATCCGGGCACCCAATTACCTTCTGTCTAGGGTTATAGAAACACTGATATCCGGCAAAAATATAAAAAAAAAGAGAGAAAATATCGCAAATATGTGTTTCAACCTATGTTGGACGGCGTGATATTGAGAAAATATATGATTTGTAGTCTTTTCATAGCCTCCTATAACCAATTCATAGCCTCCTATTTTCCCTAGTAAGTAGACCCGCGCAGGGGCTCAGGGTTCGTAAGTTGAGTATACAGTATTGACGGGCTACTCAGACTCAATGTTACTTCGACTTTCATCCCCCTTAATGAAGTCGAGACCAAATCCTTCAATAATATCGGTACGTGAAGGGGCAAGAGACTAAGGTCTCAAAATTTAATTGGTTTAAGGCTATTTGATCTCATCCGGATAAAATGGTTGGGAGCTTCACATACGGAGCATTATAGTTATGAAGAAGTCTTAACAGAGGGGAGGCGTGTATTTTCGACAAATGATCTCGTGAAGATTTGAAGGTTCGAATTGACGAACTTTCTCCTTTTCCAGGAACCCCTAATTAGCCTACTCATAGGTTTGCTCAAGTTGGAATTAAAGGAATTTGTAGTTGCCATGAAGAACGTGAAGTGTTTTCAATCTATTGACTTAAATGCTACGTGAGAAGAAATATGTATTATCGCTGAGATTTTTTTCTCAATATCTATCCCATCTTTTTTCTCTCATTTAACTACTTAAAGCCGTATCATTTTTTACGAAGCGTGACATTAAACGGTTACCAAAAGATCTAGGTTGTCCCAACTACATTAATTTACTGAATCAGGGGTGTACCTGCATAAGTATCCTGCGTATTTGTACGAGCGGCAACGTCTTCGTCTTATATTCACAATTAATCCGGCATGTAGATGGCTCCCTGTACACTTCTAATTTCCTATATAGGGTTTAATGACTTTTTTTGTGGCCTAGACCCCATTACAAAATGACAATTTTTGCATCATTCCTGCACGCCTCCGATCCCGTCGATGCTTAAATTGCCCAGTCTCGCATCATAAATAGGTCAGTCCATCTTTTTCACTACTCTCCTAAAGTCGTTTTTTTCCAAGTGTTTGAGCAAGGTATCTCTCTTTTTATCCTTACTTCGTTTAAATTCCAACTGCCAACTACTGTCTTTCCTTAACTAACACTCTCTCTTATTTGGCTAGTTTATCAACACTCTCATTTTCCTAACATAAACAAAAAAAACCATTAGCAAATATGAAGTCTGCTCTCACATTTACTCTCCTTTTCGCTGCCGCTATGGCTGCTCCCGCTCATCACCGTCATCACGAGCACAAGAGAGACAACGGAGGATCATCTAACCCATTTTCAGGTGATCTTTCAGCTTTCTCTAACCCCACCGTCGCCTTCCAAGATGGTGTCCACGACTGTAGCTCTTTGCCAACTGGTCAAGGTGTGATCTCTGTTGACTGGATTTCAGGCTTGAACGGTGGTTACACCTCCATCATGAACCTCAACGGTGACACTTCAAGCACTTGTCAAGACGGTTTCTACTGTTCTTACGCTTGTCAAGCTGGTATGTCCAAGACTCAGTGGCCTTCCAACCAACCAAGCAACGGTATGTCCGTTGGTGGTTTGCTCTGCAAAGGCGGCAAGTTGTACCGTTCCAACCCTGACCAGCAATACTTGTGTCAATGGGATCAACAAGCTGCAAACTTCGTCTCCAAGCTTAATCAGGATGTTGCCATTTGCAGAACTGACTACCCTGGCTCCGAAAACATGAACGTGCCAACTTTGTTGCAAGCTGGTGGCTCCCAACCTGTTTCAGTTGTCAAGGCCGAGTCTTACTTCAACTGGAAGAACGGCAAGACCTCTGCTCAATACTATGTCAACAACGCAGGTGTTTCCGTCAAGGATGGTTGCATTTGGGGTTCTGCTGGCTCTGGTGTTGGTAACTGGGCTCCAGTTGTTATTGGTGCTGGTCAGAACGGTGGAACCACTTACTTGTCTTTGATCCCTAACCCAAACAACAAGAACGCTCCAAACTACAACGTTAAGATCACCGGTGCTGATGGTTCTTCTACTGTCGGATCTTGTTCTTACGAAAACGGAAGCTACAATGGTGGTAACGGCGCTGACGGTTGCACCTTCTCTGTTACTAGTGGCAAAGGACAATTTGTTTTTTACTAGGCACACTTGCAATCATTCCTCATATCATGTATTATTAGAAGCTTCTATTACTTTACGTAATTGTTGCCCTGCCTGATTCCCAATTTCTACTGGATATTACTTCGCTGACTCTGTTGAGTCGTTATTTTAGATGTTTTATACACGTTTTTTTTTTGTTTTAAAGCTATCTGTAAATGCTTGATCGTGGTAGAGTCTTATCCATAAGCTATTTGTTCACAGTAGCTTAAGATTAGTTCTTCATTGGTTTTAAATAAGTCATGAAGGGTTCCAATACATTCGTCTGGAGTCGGTTGAAACGAACTCAGGACGTAAACGTGAGCAGTCGTTAATCGTAGCCTTCTCATAAGGAACTTTGTAATGGATCCAATGTTTTGAGATCTGGATACTTGCAAGATTTGAGGCTTTAGGAGCGGTGTGGACCCAATAGGTTGCAAGCGTACGGCCACCTTTTCGAGACGCTTCGTTGTTGCGATACCCTCCAATTCCTTTTCGTTAGACGGGGTTGAGCCATTTCCATACACCGTTGAGCTGTGCGCTTTCTGTTCATAATTAGCGTCTTTGGAAGACCCAATAAGCTCATCCAGTTCGTTGTCTGGATCTGAAGTTAGAAGGTTTGACATTGCGCTTCAAGTGGTTGGGCAATGGGTTTATCTGATGTTTCTCAGTGATTAGGTGTGATCACGATAGATAAGGGAGATGCAATCAATAAACAGATCAATATCGGGTAATTGTTGAATACTTCGTGAAACTCTGAGGAATGAATAATTACAAACTGTCTGTTTATTATTTTGATTTTTTTCATCCCTGTAGATGCAAAATCGTTTTAATTTAAATCAACGTGAGATGTAATTTATTAGGCGTCTTATTCTTGAAGGGACAGAATAAATGAAAAAAATAAAGTAGTTGAATTAGGCTCAAAAACGAATTTTAGCTCCTGTAAATATTTTATGGGTTTAAAGAATTATTTGAATTCACCAGCTAAGAAGTGGGTAGAGGGCGAAATTAACCCAAAAACAACAAATGACTCACCTTTAGCTCGGTAACAAAATTCATAAATTTATTCCTTTCAACTATTTCAGTGAAAATCGTATTAATGAATTTTCTACATAGATTCTTTGTTCCTACCAACCGCAATTTTGTGAGTCCTTCTTGCATATCAAGCTTCCATAGAAACATCATTCAAACTACACTCAATGTCCGAAACAGACCACGATAATCAGCTGCAAGCAAGCGAAGAGACCCTTGAAGAAAAAAACTTCGAGAAGATCTTGGCGCTGATTCGCGACGGTGCCATCGACGCCTCTGAATCTGGAGACTTCTTATCCTACTCCACTTTACTTGACGTACAGCTTTCGGAGCCAACCAACTACACAGTTGACGAGCGCGAGAAGCTTCTCGCTCAATTGTTGGAAACTCTTTCTGGGGACAAGGAGCTAGTGTACGAGATTGGATGGGATATTCCTTCACTCATTTTGCCCTTCATTGAAACAGACCACGACTTCAATTCCAGCATTCGTGAGATTCCATGCGTCTACAAAGTATTGAAGCTCTTTGAGGTTCTTGCATTTCAAGGAAATGCCAAAGAATTGTTTTTGAAATCCAACGAATTGTTAAGTGAAATCAAGCTTTCTTTTACTTCCAAGAACTGGCAGAAGGCTAACAAGTTGTTTGAAGTTAAACTCCACTGCCTCTTCGAACTTATTGTTAGCTGTTTACGTAAAATTCACACACTTTATCCATCCAGGTTTTTGAGTATGACTGTCTCCAGCTTTATTAATGTCTTACATCAAAACCCTCCTGTAACAATGGATTTATTCCTCTTCTTATTAAAAAGGATATATGACTTTGCCCGTAATTACACTAAGCCTCCACTTCCAGAATCCATTTCTGAGGATGAAGAAACTTTAAAGAGAATCCGAGAAGATGAAGAGTACTTACAGAGAAAGCTTTTAACTTCTTTTATTACCGAAAGCATTAACTTACTTTGTAAGCACGAATTGTTTGGACTCTCAGGAGAGTACTTCAAAAATTTACAAAATCAATTATCTGGTCCTATAAGATATTCTAACGAATACGTTTTGCAACAGCCCATCACCGACAGATTGTATGAGCTATCACAATCTTATGACATGAATTTAAAAAAGGTATTTTTGGACACGCTAGCTATGTCGGAAGAGCTTGTATCATATCCAAATGAATTGGTTTCTGACGAAGTTTACCGCGTTCAACTTTTTGAAAAGCTTGTCGTGGATTACCAAAAGAAGTTCGCTATCTCAATAGTAGACTCAAATGCGAATCAAGTTCGAGACTCAATTCATGGCACGATTGCCTTGTTCACTTACCACATTTGTACTACCAAAGACCACGCCCTGGTGTCGTTGACTGTCAAGCAAGCGATGGCCTTTGGAATTCGCTTACTAGTGCCTGGTCTCGTTCATAAAACTTTCTCAAGACGTGGCTTACAAGATCTATCTGTTTTTTGGATGTGGTTCGCCATCGACCATTTGGAAGGGGGTCAAAAAGTACTTGAAGTCGAAATAGCCTCAATTCCAACCGTGGTACTTTCAACATATTTGCAATGTTTGATGTTCATTTTGGTGTCATCTTTGAGTCAATCATACTTTAGATTTGTCACTCTCACTTTAATCACTAAGATCTTGTCAAGTGCTCCTGAAACGATTGCTTATGAATTGATTATTGATTCGTTAAAAGAATGTCCATACGAGAACGTCAAAGCTGCTCTTGTCCAAGTATTTAAATCGTTGCTTTTAATGGAAAGAGTAGACAACGAGGTTTCCGATTGTTTGGACTCACTAACACTCGATGCCAACAAACCTAGCAAAGCTCCACCTTTGCCCTCTAGAGAGGTTTCAAAGATGACCAAGTACATCGTTCTCTCTCCAGAGCGATTCACAGAAATCTGTGGACTCGTCAATGACAACATAGCAGCAGCGTTCATGGAGAACTCTATCGATTTGACCATTGTCCCTACTTTGCAAGCATACTTGAACTTGTTAATTCTGATAAAAGATGACGAGAACGCCGATTCTGAGGAATTGTCCATCATTTTCAAGGACGTCAATTCCAAAATTTCGATGATCAAGGAGACAACAAGTGGAGACGACCAAAAAGTCAACGTTTTCAACGCAGCAGGAATGTTGCAGATCACTGTCGAAAGGCTTGGTGGTAGTAAATAGCTTTCAGTTTTTGTATTACAGTAAAATAATTAATAGTAAAACGTCCTCAGTTTTTATTTGTTATGTTCTAACCGAAAACCCAATGCTTACAACTCCGAATCATAGTGTTACTCTGCAACCACTATGATTGTTTCTTATTCTTTGCTGTGTTTTTTCTCGTTGTCCCGGTGGTTCTCTCGTCAACCAAGGGCCCCCAGTACACGAAGAATCCCTCCTTAGTTGTTGTTATCTCCTCTTCCCATTGCAACTCGGTATCGTCAATAAATGGGTCGTCGCAGTCATACTTGCCAACTTTCCTGTTAACTTTAGGTTCTTTTTTTTTCTTCTTGTCCTTTGTAGATTCCTCTTTCTTCTTTAAAGGAACTCCTTTTTCATCCACTGTCACGACATCATCATCGTCTTCCTCCTCACCTTCTTCTTCATCCTCGAGCATCTCATCCAATAAGTCGATTGCTGATTTTGAGTTCGGATGTACGGCGTTCCACCCGTACTTTTCCTCTGCCATTTTCATGACGTGAACAACCACTTCTGCTTGACCAGGTTTGGGATCCTTTGCGTCTAATAAGGGAATGTCAAGCACAACTACAGGGAGTGAAATTTCCTTCTTTTCTTGGTCGGCATCCTCTCGTCCCATTAACCTAAGGTTGCCCTCACCTTCCAAGATAGATGCATCGCCTACAGACGGTGGACCTTGGCTCCATTTCCGCTTATCTGCGGTTATTGTTGCAAAGGTTACAGGTTTCTCGGTAACGGTGGCTTTGGCTTCCGGCGACTTCGTCTTTGCGGTAGTCTTTTTGTACTCTTTTACTTTGAGCTCTGTTGCTTTTGATTCAGTAGCTTTAAGCTCCGCAGCCTTGAGTTCCGCCTTTGTAGGCTTCTTTTCAGTTTTGGCCTTCTTGTTGGCTCCGTCGGCCTTGGGTCCCCGTCGCTTCTTTTCGGTGGCAGGAGGTGGTGTGCCCGAGGGTGTGCTGTTATTATCATCCACGTTTATGATCGAGGTAATTGATGCTCTAGATGTCTTGGGTGGTTTAAAGACTATCTTCTGAGACTTCTTTGCTGAAGCGCGAAAGTTAGTTTGGAAACTCTTCAATTGATCCAGCAACTGACCTGAGTTCGTGTCTGCAGTTGCATTTGCAGTCGCTTTCCCTCTTCGAGCAGGGGCTATCGCCCTAGGTGTGGTTTTGAGAGCATCTTTCGCTAGTCCTGAATCCGAGTTATTGGAGGTTTCTACGACAACTGGACTCTGATACTGGGCAACAATGCTCAGAGCATCGTTTGTGGAAGTTGTGGAGGCTAGCGATGTAGTCTTGCCTTGTTCTTTCCCATTACTGTCTAGGAGCAATGAAATGGGAACGTTTCCTTGAGCCATCGTGTATTGGAGCTTATTGATAACAGACTGATAGACTTGTTATGTAGTTAAACTTGTTTTCCTCAACTTAATAGCACTGTGTACGTGAACATTGCGGAAGCTACATAATGTAGTTGAATAGCTTATTCCCAAACTCGCTGTCATCAATTTTTTGAAAATGAAATCTGTTAAATACTTATTTTATCTTTTAATCAATTATTACCAAGGCCCTTGGTATCTTCGTTTTGGCTTAAGATCACACAATGTAATAAAATTTATGACGCAAATGTACAAGTCTGAAAAAGAGTATTACTATTTAGCTTATTTAAAATGAAGGCTTGAGGTTTAAGTTTACAAGTTAGATCTTTGTTTTGCTATGTCTATTCTTTCTTTATATCGGTAGTTGGATATGAAATGGACTAAGCTCTATCCAACTGTACAACATTTGAATGGTAGCCAAGTTTACTCAAAGTCAAACAAGTATCGCTTCCATAGCCTTCCAATGAGTTCATTGAAAGGTCACCGTTCCAGTAGTCTGCATAAACCTTACACATAGGCAAACCAAGCCCCAACTTGTATTTATAAGGTCTGGTAATTAACAGTTCCAAGGTAGACTTTTTAGTGCGTGTGGAAATTTTATTTATGTCTCCAACAGAGGTCTGCCCTAGACTATTTTGTTGTCTTTCTATTATAGAAGAGCCCGCTGACGTCACCTGGAGGTTCGAGTATAATTGAAGGCCAGGAATTCTGTGAAAGTTAGCCAATGACTCCCTTGCGAGTTCCGGTGACTTTCCAAAAGACCATATGGACTTTAATTTGCTATGTGGGATTCCGCCACCCTTGTCAGAAATTCTGAAGACAACATTCTTTTTAGAATCGATGACAGTGATCTTCACTGGTGGGAGCTTGTGCTTAGCGTGACCGTGTGTTTTGATTGTAGCCTCGAAAGAATTTCGTAAGATTTCACCAAATAGGTAGTGGAGATGGGGAACCATGAATGGGAAAGTGGCATCTTTGTCACCTTCAACGATTAAGTCAGGCATGAGTTCTGGATGAGGGAAATATTCTTGCATTGAGGCTGCAATGAATTTACCAACGATGGCGAAATGCTTTTCTGCGTTACAACTTTGAAAGATCTCACCAATGTAATCTGGAGGGTTTTCCTGGTATGGATATTTCTTATGGATTTCAGTCAATGATAAGTGTTCTTCAACAATAACACGTCTACTGATTCTAGATCGAAGCATCGAGCTCATAAACATATCTAAGTCTTCTTGTTGGAGAGTGTTGAAGATAGTTGATTCCAAAGCTCCCATCATCAAATGAGACAAATTAAAAACGTGCTGATCCAAAATAGCACTTATTGAAGAACAAAATTCATCGTTTTCACTAAGAGTTGTGATGTTTGGAATCTTCCTAAATGCATTGAACAGGTGGTAGTAACTCTCATAGATTTGAGCCAAGTGGAAATTATTGACAACGCCAAAAGGTAGAGTTTGTAAATCTCTAATTCTCAATGCCAATCTGATCGGAAGCTCCAATCTAACGAAGTTGGCAGAAGCTATGACCTTTTGTTTTGTGAGCTTGCGTCCATATCCTGCCAATTGACGTAATGAAACGGGATGTGGCTTCTTCTGAGAGAATTTGAATAACACTTCGTTTTGATAGAAGTGCTGCGGTGTTAGAATGTTCAGAAACGACGGATATGCGCTAAGATCATGAATGTGCTTCGTAATGTTCTCCTTGCTGACGAGAGACAAAAAGTCGTCATCAATATACGAATGAGAAGTTATTGGCGAAGCAAATTGCAGTTTAGAGTACCTTCGACACTGTCGGATACTATTTAGAAGAAAACTCGACATTGTAGGGCTTATCGCATGGGCGAGGTAAGGTGATTGATACACTTGAGTGAGTCAATCTCAATTTAACACAATAGATCTGGTTCGAAATCAATCGAGAAATTATCAGAAACCTCTTCACATTTTCAAGTTCTGTCAAAAAAAAATATTTGTGCTTCGATAACGTGCTATTTATCAAATATTGAGTTACTATCTTTAATGTGCTATTCTACTAATTCAGCGAGAAGCAGTTTGGCCATGAAAGTGACCCGATCATCTGAAATTTATCCGTTTAATTAACTCAGAATTGAGTGGTTTTATTCCTCTTCTCTTCGTGACGTTATTGAATCGTCTTTATGAACGTTTGTTGTAGTCTCAAACATAGACATATGCCAATACGACACCGGATATTATTTTTTGACATCATAGGCTTTTTGATCGTAATGTAATTATTCAAAGCAGTTTTCTGGGATCTACAAGTTCATGATATTCACCCAACTCCGATAACTAGTCAAAACAGTGAATGGCACAGGCCAAGAATTGCATAAAACACTGAAAAAACCTCGAACTTATTTAATAATCAAAAGAGCTTTTGAAGAAACTCGCCTGTTCTCTAAAGTTTTATCTTCTATTTTCCGAGAGAAAAATGGTTATCATGAATGGCAGAGATTTGCAGTGTTCCCTGCATTTTCTAAATGTGATTGACCAGCCACCTATTATTACATGACGGATTCTTCACAACAAAAAAACATATAGATCCCATTAACTTTCTTTTTTGAACCTAGAGACGTATATAATAAATACCCAGTGCCTGTTTGACCCAAAAATATTATGAATGTGTCTCGCAATGCGTATTTCACTTCGGAGTACCTAGAGGAACTCCAGAAGTCACCTAGATCATATCGTGACGGCACTAGCTATCGTTCAAAGCAAAGATCACCCAGATCTTATAATGAAAGGCCATCTCCTACCTCAACCCGGACTAACCTAGATAATATTGACCCGATTGAGAATCCGGACGAGTTGACAGAAGAGATCACTCCGGCAGAACTCACATATCTCTCCCAAAGGCTTCCATACAGAAGTCAACGCCAGCTGGTAGATTACTATGATTACTACAAGCCTCGTAATGGACTGAGGAGTCCTGTAAAGAGAAGACGCTCCTCCACTGCATTCATTTCACATGATAGTGAATCACTGTCGTCAACTGAGTCCTCTGGTCATCATGCGATGCCTGGCCGAGGTGACTTTTCAGGTTATTACATAGATCAGAAGAAAAAGATCGATGCTGCGAAGGAAGTTAAACCTGCTTTTTATACACACAAAACATTTAAAGATGTATTCGAAAAAGATACTGATGAAAGACTCAACCCAATTGACATAGTATTCACGGATACCGAGAAGCTTAAAGAGCAGAACGACCGTCGAGTTCTTTCCAAAGCTTTCAAAAAAGTTCAGAAGACTGTTGGGTATGATGATTACACCTCTTATGATTATTTCGAACAAATGAGGAAGAGGGGTTCAACAAAGAAAGCTAATAGCCCAAGTGCTAGCAACGCGAGACCATCTTCTGACATTAAGCTGACAACAAACAGCAAGTCAAAAATGAAGACCTTTTTTGGATTGAAAAAAGAGCTCAAGGACGAAAGAGATGCCGATTGTTTCAGTTCTGAAGAAAAAGCTGATTTGGCCGACCTCGAAAATCCTTTCAATGAGCAAAGACCACCAAAGTCAAAGTCTATGCGTTCCAAGTGGAAACTTTTGAAAAAAACTAAGGGACCTGAAGAAGAACGTGAGGAACCCCCCTCCGCTATGCCAGGTACTCCAGTAGACTCAGACCCAGAGCTGGTCTCTGAAATTAAAGAAGATGTCACAATTGAACCAGAACTAGAATCAGGATCGATAGAAGGCTCTCTCGGGCCTCAAGAAAAATTTCTGCCATTATGGAACACTTTACTTTCTTGGATAGTTTATGAAAGGATAGACGACCCTACGGAGACGGCTCGAAACATAAACAAAATCGAGGAGCTTAACGAATGTGACGTTGATTTACAAATCAAAGACGTTGAAGAAAAGTCACGCTTCGAAAAGTTCTCTACAAAAGATTTGTTGAATGCCAAAAGATATAAGCAAATTCTATCAAGGTGGAATGACCCAGCGTCAAAGTATCTCATTAATCCGCCGAAGTTTCTTGAGAAACGCAGAATTGTTTCCAACCCTCACGCATCATCAGATCTGTTTCTGGAATTCGAGGTTGATTTTGGGGACGATGAGAACCTCGCGGAAGAACTCATTTATAACCCTCGCACGGGTCAGCTTGAAGAATTGGTTTCATGCAAATCCAGGTATTCTGATGTTAGGCTGCCCTCGGCTCTTAGAAGTGGCACAACTCCAGTTACAATCATATCTAGTGTTAACAAGCTTGTAAAGAACATCGGCATCATGAAAATCTTATTTGCTCCTATCGATGTTATTGGAGAAAATTTTCCCAGGCTCCAGACTTTAGTGATCATCTTGGAGCTCTTCATTTTCGTTTGGATTCTCTACGAGCTTTCCTTGCTTATTGATGCACTTTGCATGGCCATTAAGGCCATTTGCGCACCTATGATAGCGGTTGGAAGATTTATGAATCGGATTATGTAATTGTTAAGTTTTATTGGTGTTATTTGATACGGATAACATCATTTATTTAGTTTATACCGGGCGCTACCCACAGTAATAGAATTAAATAGCTCAGATTGAAAGGCGAGGATGGGATACTTTTAAAAATTAAACTGTAACGTACTATTAAATTACTGTATTAAATTAGTGCGCTAATGTCTTCGAAAGATGACAATGCTTATCGCCCATACAAAGGTGCGAAGCTATCAACTCGAAACAACTGCCATGATCCGCCAGACTCGTATAAATTTGGCTGCTACAAGGTCTCTCAGGCCACAACGACTTTTTGGGTCAACGTCAGTACATAGGCAAGCGGAAGTTCCCAAAAAAGATGGGAAGAAGCTAACGCCACAAGAAGCGAAGATTGAGGCAGCACGGCTAGCCATGAAGTCACTTAAAGACATGGGATCACTTTTCTCCTCAGGAAACGATGAAGCGGTCCAGCCTATAGACACAACCTTGATCTTCGAACTGCCGCAGCTCTTTGCCGAGCTCAGTCTTCTTCACCAGGGTCAAGTATTGGAAGAACTCCAAGCCAAGATGGATGACAAATGGACAAAGCTCACGGAGAAGGACAAGAAGTTAGCGTATTACATATACTACGGTAATTGGGGCCCTCGAGAAAAGTTTGATAACTGGAACAACTCGGATGCCCCATTCGATTTGCCGTTTACAGTTCCATCACAAGTCAGAGTGTCTAAGCCAGGGCCCAACGACCCAATTAAGAAGCCATCGCCTGTTATTCTTGGGGAAACTGAGGTTAGAAAAGAACAATTTGACACGTCTAAGATGGACCCAGTCACAAAGACATTTATATACCTCACGATCTTCATAGCTATGTTTGCCTTGGCCAGAGACAAGAACACTGGCGAAAAGGGTAAACCCATCGAGCTCGTAGTGGAGGACGCGTACACGAAGAAAAAAGAGGCAGATGAGCTCGCAAGGAAGGCCGAAGAGGATGCAGAGGCCGCCAGAAGAAACCAGCGCCATTGGTACTACCTCTGGTTGAAGTAAGAAGCGGAAATAGATATATATTCTGTAAATACAACTTGTCATACTACGACCTAATTGCGTATACATATTTTTAATAGTGTTGCATACTGGATAGGACAATACAATTCCGTTCTTGTTACAACAGAAGATCGAATAGCTTCCAATTGTTGGGCCATCTTGTAGGACGCACCAACGCACAAAGGATTGGTATCGAAGTAAATAATTACAACCGAACCCTCTGTCTCATCTATGGAGAACTCCCTTTCGCGTCATATCCATTTTTCAGTGAGCCTACAATGGCAATCGGTGAACTCCAACTCTAGTCCTTAACCTCGTCCTCGACTTCTTCGTCCTCTTCATCGCTATCTTCCTCATTCCAACTGCTCTCTACAGTTTCACGTACCCTTTTGACGTATTGCGAACGGTGGTCCTTGTACAAATTGGCCGCCTCTACGTTGGCTGGTGACGAAATGTTAGGGTCATTCAATAGCGACTGAATGGAGGTCAAGATACTGGAAACATCGTACGTGGGCGACCATCTGTTCTGCAAAATATCTAGACATAGTTCGCCTGATGCATATACGTTGGGATGGAACATGGTGCTCATGAATTTCACCAGTGGCGGCTTGTTTGGGTATTGTTCGTCGAATTGCATGGCCAAACGAAATGTCCCGTCCTCAAACGGCGTTTCGGCCGGCCCAATAATCACGGCATTCCAGTACATCACATTGTCTGGGACTGGCGAGGCAGATACCCCACTGGGGGCGTCCAGCTGGATTCTCTTGAAGTCTCTCATGAGTCTTCTTTTGGCAGGCGTCGACATGGTAGAAGCTTCAATTCGGGAGCAAAATCTACTATTATTACACTTTTTGTATGTGGCGTTTAGTTCAATATTGAATAAATGTTCGTTTAAATTTAGGACTTATTATCCTAGGTAGTTGGTTGACAAATGCTCCTTGGAGTTTCAGGTCGCACAGCATAAAGACGAGACTGCATAAAACTGCCAGTTCGTCAAAATTTCCTATTGTTACTAACACAATCAATAGAGGAATCAAAAAAAAAAAAAAAAAAAATGAAAATCTTCTGCTCTATTCAAGATCTTTGGTTTAAACAACTCAGTACTTCAAGAGAGCCATAAGATACTTTGGCATACTATAAAGTGTATAACGGGTTATGTATTGGGGGCATCCTAAGCCTTAAACAGAACAAAATATGAATGGCAAATAATGATGATTACTCATTAGATAAATAGCGATGATTTGCGTCTATCCAGACCACCGTCGGAGAGACCTTTCAAATTTCATCCCTTATCTAGGCACATGTTCTCACTCTCTGTTGTAGATATCAGACACCAAGTGTTTCATCTCCTCAACAAAGTCCTCAGTCTTGTGCTCCAACTTCTCCATCAAAATTCTGACTGTGTCTTCAGAGGCAGCATCGACTTGCTCTTCGGCGGCTTCAGACCAGAACTTGGTCAAGTTGCCTCCACCATTGAAGGCCAAGAGGTTGGGGGTACCATCAGATGGAATATCAGACAACAAACCCTTCGAGGCGAAAGAAACTAAATTCTTTTTCAATTGAGCTGGGGTAACTCCCTTTCCTGCGGCAAAGAACTCAGAACCGGAGCCTGGTTGCAAAGAGACGTAGTAAGACAACAATCCACAAATGTGTGGAGAGGCCATGGAAGTACCACTCAAGGATGCAGTGGCAGTCTCAGAACCAATGTAGGTACTAAGGACGTTAAGACCTGGTGCCCAAATGTCAACAGTCTTGCCGTAGTTGGAGAAGTAAGCCTTGGCATCAGAAATGGTGGATGCACCAACAGTGATGGCCAACTCAGCAGAGGCTGGGGAGGTGTTGGCAGCGTCTTGGTTCTCGTTACCTGCTGCAACGGCAAAATGAACACCGCCAGCGACAGCGGCATTGACGGCCTTGTCAAGGGTTGGTGACTTTCCTCCACCCAAAGACAAGTTGGCAGTAGAGCCCTTGAAACCCTTCTTGCCATCGCTCAAAGCCTTCTTGTGCGAAGTGAGGACAAAGTCAACACCCTTGACAACATCAAGCATAGAACCGGAACCGTTAGATCTTAAGACCTTAACTCCGACAACGGTGGCCTTCTTGGCAACACCGTAGTCCTTCGAGGCGATGGTACCAGCACAATGAGTTCCGTGACCGTTTCCATCAACGTCAGCATCGTCGGAGGGAATGGTAGCACCCCACTTTGCCCTACCTTCGAATTGCTTGTGGCCAATGAAGACACCGGTGTCGACGACATAAGCAGTAACACCCTCACCACCTTCATCATCGTAAACGTATTTGCTGAAGGTACCTAAGGAGAGAGCAGGGCGGTGCGAAATTCTGGCCAAACCCCATGGAGCGCCGTTCTGGACGGTGTTCTCGTTGGCGTAGACCATGGAGTCGATCTCGACGTACTCAACAGCAGGGTCACGACGAATCCAGTCGAGAGTGGAATCCAAGAAGTATCCGGCATAGCCTTGAAGCGATCCAACCTTGAACTGGTCAAAGATACCATCCTTTCCATTGCCTTTGGCAACAGAGGCGAAGAAGGCGTCATTTGGGTCTGCCGAGGACACATGCTCTGCATGCTTGCTGGAAACAAAAAGTTGGTGGAAGTCAATAGTTTCTTGCGAAACTTCATCCTTGAAGACGACCATGTATCTATGGGCAATGGTCTCACCTTGGTTGTCCATCAATGGAGCAACGATGTTGGAGCCAGCCAACATTTGCTCGTAGTGGGCAATGGTGGAGATAGCCAGCGAGAGAGCCTCGCCAGCATGAGAGAGGGTCTCCAGGACACCATTCTTCAACTCAGCGAGAGCACTATTTTCGTGAGATTGAAAAACATCGATGATGTCGCCGACGTTGGGAATAACCATGGCGTTAGCGGTGAGAGCAGCCAAAACCGAGAGGGCTACTGGGTGAGAGAGCAACATGGTAAGAGTAGTTTTTTTTGCAAATGAGAGATTTAATTTAAAGTTTAAGCGTGTTTTTTCTGTTAGATTCGCAAAGGTATAAGCAGACTGAGTGGTGGTTTTGTTCGATTGGGGTTACTTTTTGTTATCTGTGGTGGCGGATAACAAAATGTGGGAGGTGCGAGAAGTCGGGGGCGATAAGAGGAGAGATATATATACTGGCTGTCTGTATGCAGCACCGAGATTTGTGGCTGGCGGTCCATTTACTCGAATATGGTAAGGTTGAGTCGTTTATATGCAGTATACATAGTGATATATGTCGCGTGTGGATTAACGATTTCTTTCGGTAATGAAGAAGGTATGAGGAAAGAAATGCTTTTTCTAATTTAGAGATGCTTATATTGCAACCTGATAATATCCCGTGGCCAACAAACTCGATTGGGCATTGAATTCTTTTTCAACATGTGTGTGGCTGCACCTCCTATTTGTGCGACCCCAGCGGAGCCACACAAGAGCGATCAACGAAACCACCTATTGAAACCTTGATCAATAGTAATTGCTGGTTTCAATATGTAATCTCTTATTTTCCAAAGAGGGCTTGTTTGTTTAAACTCCATTAATAAGTATTGTTGGGCGGGCCCTGTTTCTTATCCTTATCTGTATATTTGTTGGGTGCAAATGGAAGTTTAATGGAAGTTCGATATTCTCAGGAAAGCCTATAATTACCAAAGTCATTGAACATTCTATGTATTTTATTAAATGTATAGATGAGAATGGATCAGATTGACAATTCATCGTAAGCGGTTGGAGCTAAAGCTTTCGCACCACATAAACTGCTTAGGAATGTGCTATCAAGTACTCTCTTGCACCATCCACACCCTTCAAAGTAATTGCTTTGTAGATCAACGACTCGTCAAAGCGATTTTCCGTCATGAGTTCTCGCAAGAATGCTTTCTTTAGACTTACGCTTTCATTGACGCAGAACCAAAATATATTCGGCAGGGAAACGGTCACATTCTTATTTATAGGCAAACAAGGGTGCCCTATTTTTGGAAAGAGGTCCTGCTTGATATGTTGAAGAGCCAGCTTCATGTCGAGTTTGTGGCAGCCTGACGCGCATTCTTTGTTTTCACACCAGGACTGGCCACATCCTCTAGTAAGTTGCATAACATATTTGCGCTCAATGCGATTTTGAAGCTTAAGATGAGTTGTGTCAAGATCGCTGCTGTACAAAGGACCAAAGCATGTATCGCACAACCCTAGGTCATTGTCTGCTAAGGAGTGCTCGCCTACAACGTTAACGCAATTGACATTTGAACAATGTGAAACTGCTTCAATAGCTTTTTGAGTGTTTAAAGAGTGTAGCTGCAAGTGTTTCTTGAGGTCTTTGTTCCGGATTGATTTGCTACACTTGAAGCATTCAATTGTCTTATTTCCACAGTAGCTCTCATGGTGAGTCAAGTCATTAAAGCGGTCCTCGTACGTGGTCTCTTCTTGAGGCACCACCAAATGACAGAATCTGCATTCGTGTAGTTTTGCAGGACAATTTAACCCCTTATGTTGGGAAACGAGTTCGATGAAGGACACAAAAGAATCAGAATTATCACAGGAATGGCATATGTAGGGCCCTTGATGAAATATTTTGTCATGCTTAAATTTCAGAAGTGACGAGTCGCCTTTACCGTCACAACTACTACAATGCCAATGCAGTGAGGGAATATGTCTTTCAAAACGTTTCCCACACAGGCAATTCTTGATATTTCGAAGGCAAAAAGCTTCATGGGATGCGAAGTTATCAATAAATATAGGCTTTCCGCAATTTTGGCAGACTTTGTATTCACCAAGTTCCTTGGATGATGGCAAATTGTCGGAATTGTCGGAATCGAGTACTAAAGAAAGCGTTGCAGTAGTGGGCTGATCCCATGCAAAGGCAATTATATAAATGAAACACTCATCTTCATTGGCTGTACGCTTTAAGTGACTCTGTATCAGGTCACTTTTTAAATCAACGAAAACCGTTTTGCTTGACTGGTTATCTGAGTCAAAAGACATAGAGCACATGATAAAGTTCTCAAGAGTGAGAAACTTATCTAAACCACATAAGATGTCTACATTTGATATGTTTTGTGGACTTTCAAGCGTAATCGAAAAATTGTCTTGTTGTCCCCGCAAATCAACTTTATAGATGCTTTGTTGAGAAACTTGTCCAAATGGTCGGAGATCTAAATCAACAGATTTGTCTAATATTGGAATATTATCAAGCTTAGCTAGATCTATGCCGTGTTGAAGTTGTTGTGTGGCCATAATGTCATTCAAGGGCACAACATCGAGTTCTGCATTGGCTTCCACCACAACCACAGACTCGGCATTACAATCTTCTACAATGATCTCAACAGTAGCGTTAGCAAAATTGTCCTCATAGAAAAAAGATTGGTTTCTTGTCAAAACGGTATATTTTGTGCTGAGAAAAGATTCCAAATAGTACTTCCAATTAGTAATGTGGGGATGAAACTGAACGGGTTTCAACTTCAAATACGAGCATTTAGGTAGATCCACAATTTTAATGGCAACAGAATCACCACCAATACGCTCATAAATATCTTTGGGGACCACAACTGTTTGTTCTGGGGCTGTGAACTCCATTACCCCAACATAGACCTCACTGGAAGCCACAAGTTGCAAAACCAACGGGTGCGGGAGTTCAGGGCGCTCAGCTAAGATCTCCTTGAGAAGCAGAGAAGGAAAAGTGCATTTGTCAGAATGTTGAGGTAGGATCTTAGAACATTCCACATTATATCGTATTGACGTGGACATATCTGGTACCAGATTTATTGTGGAGTACGTTCCAAAACGGCGTAGAGGGCCTCAGTGTGATCATCAGACCAATATTTATTCTGGAAGTTGGTTTGCAAATTGAGGTCAAATCTTCTGAATGAGTAATTTACTAGTCTGTGGCAATTTTCCCGTTTTGGCATTTCCATTTGGTGTGTCTAATGATATGTTATCACTCGTCTAAAAAATCAAACTCTATAAGAGCCAACAGTGCTCATCTAATCACTAATCATCGTCATCTTCCTCATCCTCATCCTCATCGCTCTCATCGCCGCCTGTCTGGCTGTCATCGTCACTCTCATCTTCACTATCTTCCTCTTCTGCGCCACTTTCACTGTCATTTTCTCCAACATCATTAGAGCTATCATCGACTGCAATCAATTCCTCGTAGGAAACAGTGTAGCCTTCTTCTTTAAGAAATTTTGAAAAGTTTTCTTTTTTTGCCACAGGAATACATGCGAACACTAAAGAGTGTTTTGAAGAGAACAACGGAAGAAAGTACTTTTTCATGATGTAAACCATGTCGTCACTGGTATAAGAATTCAACCTAGACAAAAAGTGCAGAATGTAATCGATGCCACGCTTTTTGAAAATGTTACTTGTTATGTTACTGATGGCCGCATCGTAAGTGTTCGATTCACCATTAGCAAGTTCATTCACAATAGCAGCAACGGAATTTTCCAAACTTACTTCTTCAATCTTCACATCACCGCTAATCATGCTAGAAATTATGTTCTTTCCAGCACGCCACGCTTGCTCAGCATCTGCGCCTCTGTAGATTGTAAACGAAAGATATCCAGACTCTAACAACCTTCTGATGTTTGCACCATATGCCAAGCCAGTGCCTCTAATTCCTCTCCAAAATGGGCCCTCTACTCCACCCAACAACTCGCTGGCTAAAGCAATCTTGAAAATGTCCTCGTTCAAGTAATCCGTTGGGATTGGGGTCAACGATATCAAGTGTGTAGTCTCTCCAGCTGGAGATCCAACAAGACATGCCTTATATGAGCAATCACGTCCCGTCTCCGTTGCAAATTCAAAGGCTCTGGGAAGTTTGTCAAAGATTATAGGAGCATCTTCGGCAGATCTCATAGATTCGTAGAATTTCAGCCAACTGGAAACTGGGTTTTTGAGTTCTGAACAACCACCGACAACATATATTTTCATGTTAGTGGTTGTGAAAAGAAGAGCTCTCAATTCTTCAAGTTCAGCAGCGATCTCAGAATAACCTCCGTTATTGATTTTGGCGAGAAGATCTTTGTAAAAGTCCTCTGTGTTCATGCAATCCTGGGCCTTTCTTAAAGAGGCGTCATTGAAAACCGTTCTATATTGCAAGGAGTACAACATAAGCTCTTCGTTACGTTTCTTATCAGGTAAAGAGTTAATGATTTTTTCAATGACAATCTTGACTCGCGTTTCATCAAATACAGTAAATTTCATCACATTTACCAACCATTCAATTGCCTTCTCAAACTTGGAAGTTTCTAACTTCACTCTGATGCTGGGAAGTTCAACAAATTGGTTTTCGATACCGTTGTCAAATTGAAAATCGATTAAGTCGTCATTTAGACCAGATATTACCGATTCGTAAGGAATATACTTACCATCGGGAAGTTTAATAGGCATAGAAAAAATTTCTTCCATGATTGAAAAATACTTGAGCAAAGATTCACGCACAGGCTTCGTGGTCATAAGCAAATGTATAGTAATGAATTTCGATTTGTAATCTTCAAAATGAATGTTCAAAGGCACACTCGTGTCATTCGAGATAATATCGTAAAAAATGCCGCTTTCCTTGTATTGAGGAAAAACCTCATTGTTGTTTCCACCACGATAAGAATCTGTGTGGATAAATTGGATTTTAGAGGGGTCTGGCTTACCAAATTTCCTTATGATCTCATCTGGTATTTCTTCGTCGTTCTTTTTTTGAGCCATTTCGAGTGATTTCTGCTTCTCTTTAAGGCCATCCGGACCAAGGTCGGTCTTGATTCTTCTCAATATGTCCTTACTCCCCAGCTTCATCGCCTTGTTTAATTTAGCGGAGGGCCTTCCTAAAATAGATGCTGAGTTGTTCTTCACGAAATACTTATCTATCAAGGAGCACCAATGCTCTGCAGTCCAAGATTTCAACGATTCGAATTCCTTCAAGTCTTTAGTCCATTTCGCCAAATCAGAGCCATCCGGATTTCCATAAATAAACTCCAGAATAGCCACATTTGAAAATGTAGAAGGATCTTTTTCGGTGTTGGCAATATACTTAAGCACCTGTTGATTGACGACTTGCCTCATGTATTGCAAGTCAATGCAATCCACTTTTGTTTGCTCATGAAGGATGTGTTTGACCTTAGCGTCAACTTCGTGTAAACTTGACGTTGGAACTCCGCTTATTGTCAAAGTGAGACCTGTGCGAACGAAATCATCTGTTCCGTAAGTAATATCAGTCGCCAAAGGGTTTTCTATCTCTACTAGATTCTTATTAAGGAGTGAGATAGGAGATTCACTCAAGTAACTTCCGACCATGTCTACGGCAAGATTATCGAGTGTGTTGTCACTTTCAGGACCAATCCAGCCTATGATAACCTCACCCATGGACTCATCTTCATCCGGGAAGTCCACAGTCTTCACAATCGTTTCTTTGAGTGGCAAGTCATGTGGCGAATCGACAAACGGTCTCTTATGAGGAAAATCTGATAACTGCTGAAGATTTTCATCAAACTTGGACATAATCTCAAGAAGTTCGTTTTCTTCTACCGAACCTGTGATAACCACACAAAGATTATCTGGTCTATACATAGACTTATGGAAGTCTCGGATATTTTCATTTGACAACTTACGTAACTCAGACATGAGGCCACCAGTCTCAGAAGAATAGCCAGATTTCTCGGCGTAGAGAGTTTTCATCAAGCTCATGTAAGTGATGAACCAAGCTTGTGACTCAATACCTTGCATTTCAGAGAACACGACACCTTTCTCCTTGCCTTTTCCATCAATATGGTAAACTTCTGTCAAACAAGCTTCGTCTGTGAGTGTTGGATGGAATAAATGATCCAAGTACACCGGGAGTAGAGTTTTGAAACCTTCCCAACCCGCAGTGGTTAAGGTATAAACCGTTTGATCTACGCTGGTCCAAGCGTTTGTGGAAGAAAAGAAGCGATTTCCCAAACTGTCTAAGAAGCCCTTGTAAGGATAACTTCTGGATCCCATGAACACCAAGTGTTCCAAGGTATGAGGGCATCCCGAATCGTTTTCGATCTCTGTTGCAACAGCGAAATAGCCATTCACAATGGGAGAGGGCTGATTAATGTACGTTAGTTGCAAACCCGTACGAGATGATCTCCATTTACAAATTCTTGCCGGAGCATATTCGACATCGAATGCCGATTGGCGAACGAACTTGGTCATAGTGAGTTGCAAGGTTATGGAAATGTGCGTATGATATATGTTACCGACAAATCAACAAATTGGTGTATTATCTGATAGAAAGCGATTTGATTATAAAACTCACGTTCAGCTTATTATTAAGGAAATAATTAATAATAAAAAGGGTTGGTTTTATTACAGGTGCTGTGATAATGTCTGGACTGCCTGATTTCATTTGAATTGATACCGTTGATAAACCAATGTAACTAATCGCGTTTTGTTTTTGTGTAAAAGGTTTTAAATCTAAAATCTAAATTTTTAATACCAGGATACGCTTGATTTAACTGAACTCTTCAGAGTTGACTATTTTTAGAATAAGCACCCAAAGCCATTATTTCACTCTTCAAATATATCAATTTTGTAGCTTACCGACGGATAAAACTGAAATGTTTTTCATTCCCGATCTCTTTTTTAGATTTCCTGTCTTGGTTTCTGCCTGGTGATGCCGTATGCTATTTACAGCATTACTTTAATCACAAGACGAGTATGTAAGCATTTCAGAACAATTTAAAATATCATCGGGCCTATAAATCGTCGAAGAAGTCTAAAGAATCGTTAGTTATCAAATCTTTTTACAAAATCATCCCAACGATGCCTTTTGTAGTGACTTTGTCCCTTCCTTCTCTCTCCTGCACCTGAAGCCCCAACACCCTTAATTCACGACTTTCTCAAAGAAGCACTTTCTCATTGATAGAGACTTCGCTTCCAGTTGAGAACATTCTATTCTTTAGCACATACCACTCTTTTGAATAAATCTATTGAAGTTCCAATATACAAGGAACCAGAAATCAGACTATTTAACGCAATTTCTTTCATACTATCACAAATCAGATAACTCTCGAGATCTGCCAGCAGTCCTTTATCACTTTTGCATACACAAAATGATGCTTCTCCACTTGATTCCATTTTTGACTCTTCTAAGCGCGGTATTTGCGGATCCCAATATGGCCGAGTTGGAAGGAACCTGGTCGTCAAAGTCAAACACGGTCTTCACAGGTCCTGGATTCTATGATCCCGTGGACGAGCTTTTAATCGAGCCTGCGTTACCCGGTATCTCCTATTCGTTCACAGCAGACGGCCACTATGAGGAGGCCATGTACAGAGTGAAATCCAATCCCCAAAATCACTCATGTGCTATTGCTTCCATCACTTACCAACATGGAACTTACCAGCTATTGGCTAACGGAAGTTTGGTACTCACACCAATTGCTGTTGATGGAAGACAGCTTTTAAGCGACCCTTGTGGAATCAGCACAACTCACGCGCAATACCAGAGATACGTTCAGCCAACGTGGTTCAAAACGTATCAGGTAATGGTTTCTCCATACTATGGAAGGTTGATGCTTCAGATCTACCAATTCGATGGCGCTCCTATGCAGCCTTTGTATTTGGCTTACAAGCCTCCAATGATGCTTCCAACATATGCTTTAAACCCAACCGACAAATCGAGTGAGACGGCAGCCACTTTAAGTAAAAGAATGAAAAGATCTCTAGAGAACCAATACAGAACCACTGCTATCAAGGACTTCTCGAACCCTCTCTATGACATGATCTGGTGGGGCGCGGTGACCTTATTGGGCTGTGGCTCTGCTTTTTACCTTATTCATTGAAGTGTGCGAGATTTTAGAAATAATTGCTCAATTAAACGAGCGATGATGCTTTCTTCTGTGCGCGGTCAAAATTTCATTTGCTTGTTCAACATTCATTGGTCCACAGATCCTCGTATTACCTCGGTCTTTTATAACAATGAACATTACGAAGGGACGGAGAAAGTTTTTTTGGGTCGTAAGATTACTTTATACCTTAATTTATGGTTGTTTATTCGTTTATACCCCTTAGTTGTAAGTCTGAATTAAGAAACATGCTACATAGAAGAAGTTGAAACGTAGTCTTTTCCTAACCAAAGATGCGAAAAAAAAAATACTTACTTATTTAAGCTCTCTTGCTCAACTTCACCATGTATCATTTCATTATTTTTTTTTTTTTTTTCATATTGTTATCGCAATTCCTTTCATGGTCAAAGTCCTCCACAATCTGCATAATGTTCTTGCATGGATAGATAGTGATCTAACTATTAATAATACTCCTTTTACTTCAAATTACGGAACTTTCATATCAAAATGTCTTGGTTTGGAGGCTCAGACAATGTTGCAGAATTAGATGCTAAAATTGATGAGGCTACCTCAGAGTCGATTCCTAACGGAGAGTTGGATGTGGCAACGGCTCTTGAGATCACCGATGATATCAGAAGTAAAAAAGTCGAACCGAAGCAAGCCATGCGCTGTTTAAAGAAAAGGCTTACGAAGGTTTACATGAATCCGAATTTGCTTGCTCTGACTCTTAAATTGTGCGATATGTGCGTCAAAAATGGTGGCAGTCACTTTTTTAATGAACTCAATTCCAAAGAGTTTATAACCTACCTAGTAGAGGTCATATTTAAGGTTCATTATGATACAAAAGACTATAAAGTTTACTCTTCTGAGTCTAAGATGAAGATTGGCAAACAGATATTGGTGCTAATTCAGGAGTGGAATGCTTACTTTCAGAACAGTGGCAAACAGTCTTGCTTAGATCAGACATACAGCGGTTTGAAGAACCAAGGTTACGACTTCCCACCTATAGATCCCCTGATACGTGACGTTGCCGCCAATTTTGTTGACTCTCAAGCACCGCCAGATTGGATTGATGGCAAAGAGTGCATGATTTGTTACACCCCGTTCTCTGTCATGAACAGGAAACATCACTGTAGAGCCTGTGGAGGCGTATTCTGTCAAGCCCATTCATCTAACAATATTCCTTTGGTTTCCTTGGGAATTTTACTTCCTGTTCGAGTGTGTGACGACTGTTATCAAATCCATAATAACTCTTCGTCTAAGAAAAAGCCCTCCGCGCCTACGAACTCATCCAATATATCAAATCCTTCTTCTAATCGTGGAAATGAAGATGATGACTTAAAAAGAGCTATAGAACTCAGCTTGAAGGAAACTCTGATTCAAACATCTTATGCTTCACCACCTGTTCCACCACCCACTTCCTCTTCGATCGATAATGGAGAAGAACTGGATGAAGATTTAAGAGCTGCAATTAAAGCAAGTTTAGAAGATGTAAAGGAGCCCGTGCCACTGCCCAATGTGGCCCTCGCACCTAGGATTCAAGAGCCAGAGCTGGACTTCTACCAAAACCTCATGCCTTTTGACGCCAATGCTTACTCAAATGTGAATAACGTCCATGACTACACACTTGATGATCGCTCTAATGTCTACGTCGCGCCCGTCGAGAACCATAGCAATTCTACTGACCATCCCGAACAATTCAAATCTCAAGAGCAATTAACTGAGCAAGATGAAGAAGACATAAATTTGTTCGTTCAATTGATGCATGGAATTAAATCGGACAAATTCAAACAAGCTAATATTTTGAATGACCAGAATCTTAATGATTTGCACGGAAAAGTCGTGCGTTTGAAGCCAAAGCTTAATCGTTCACTTAGAGATGCCATTGAAAAGTACGACTTTTTCTTGGAAATGAACAATAAGATCAGCTCCATAACGACTCTATACGATCAGTATTTGGAAAGAATGCTCGAGAACGCCTACAGTAGGCATACAATAGCACTGCCTCAAGGGTATAATAGTGGACCATATCCTGTTATGCAAGAACCTCAGGTGACTGGTGGTCACATGGATGTCTACGCCGTAGAAACTCAACGAACTGCAAACTATTATCAGGGCCATGATGACACTAGACAGCTGAGACAAGGCGAGCTAGTTAGTAATTACAACGAACATGCATCACCACAATACAACAATCCAAGCCGAAGACCTGCGTTTTTACATGACTCAGAAAAATTTCAAAACAGTGGCATCAAGACTGCTAATCTGACCTCCAAAACACCATACGCAATTACCGATGTTAATCCGTCAGATTTCCAAGTGAGCTCGTACAAAAGAGAACACAGTGACTCAATGTATCCTGTGGAACCCGAAGAGTATCCAACAAGATCTAGTCCAAATGATGAAGGAAAAGCGGAAGCGCCACCTTCTAATGGTTATCCACAAGAGCCATCCAGTCCACCAGATGACAGCGACCTTGATGATGCGGAAAGTGTGTCAAGCCGATTCCCGCCGGTTGAGAGTCAGTATGTTCTCGATCCGGTTGAGAGCAATCCCAACAAAGAACACGCTTCGATGCGTTTTCCTAGCTTGACCCGCATAGAGCAAGCCAAGGGTATGGCTTCTGAAGAAAATGTGATTCAATCGAAGTACAAAGCCGAGCCCGAACCTCTTATTGAATTATAATCAATGTATTTGGATAGAATTTTCTCCAAGAGATAGATATAGTCAAAAACGGAAATAATGTCCAAGTCATAGACTGGCTATTGCGTATTGTTTGCAGCCATGTCTGCAGGTGAGACTCAATAACTAAAATAGAAAACTCACCGTTGAAAAAGAAAACGCTTAAAAAGAACCGATAATTATGTCACAAGGAGCCTTTAATTTATTTTACAAATTTTTTAATTCTGTGCATCTTTTTTCCCTATGCGGTTTACTGCCACAGAGCGCCGATGAGATGTATACACTCGGCGCTGGAGATATTTTTTCAGGCCCCAACTTTTTTGCTAGAAAGACCGTCAAACCCCACGAGAGCTGCCGCCTGAAGTCCAATCATTGAATTACTCACACGGCAAGTGAGTAAGTTGATAGCTAGACAAATCGAAATCCAAATAGTGGCTCTACTCGGCTCCGCATCGGACCCCTTTTTCCTCTTATACTTAGCAAACAAAACCCGGTGTCCCACTTGGTTATGGCTCCTGCAGTTGAAATCTTAAAAAATGAAGATTCCATCTTAATTACTGAGTTTAATCCTGAGCCACCAAAGGTGTCTGCCTTCGACGGTTCCTCGTTTTCCCCAGAGACAACCACCTTTTCTAAGAAGTTGGTAGGGAGAGCTTTAATCTCTGAGGTTGAGAATATTGACCACGATATTTGCGAGGCTGGTGAAGAGGACTCGTTTTTTGTTGCTGATCTCGGTGATGTTGCCCGCTCCTATAGATTGTGGCAAGAGAAGTTGCCTATGGTACAAGCCCATTACGCAGTAAAATGTAACACTGATAGAAATGTAGTGAGCTTGTTGGGTCACTTGGGAGCTAACTTCGATTGTGCGTCGAAGCAAGAAATCGATACCGTTTTGTCTCTCGGCTTCGAAGCTTCTCGTATTGTTTACGCAAATCCTTGTAAGACAAACTCTTTTATTCGTCACGCACGCGCTAACAACGTCAACTTGACCACTGTTGACAACGTTCAAGAGCTTTACAAGTTGCAGAAATTTCACCCTGAATGTAACATTTTGATTAGACTTATCACGGATGACGAGTCTGCTCAATGTCAATTGTCGACCAAGTTTGGGTGCTCTGTTGCAACCGCCATGACAGAGTTGTTGCCAATATCGAAGGAGTTGGGGCTTAATGTTGTTGGTGTAGCATTCCATGTTGGTTCCGGTGCCAAGGACTTCACTTCAATTTACAAGGCCATCAAAGATTCTCGCGAGGTGTTTAGTGCTGCAGAGGCCCTTGGCTTCCATATGAAGATTTTAGATATTGGAGGTGGATTTGAACGCGAAACCTTTGAACAATCGTCCGAGATGGTCCGTTTGTCTTTGGCTGAGTTCTTCCCCATTTCATATGTCCGCGAAAATGGCATCCGCTTCGTTGCGGAACCTGGTCGCTTCATGGTCGCCAATGCATTCACCTTGGCAACTCATGTAATAGCCAGAAGATGTTTGGGTTCTAATGCAGAAGCAATGGAAGCTATGTTGTATATCAACGATGGAGTTTATGGAAACTTGAACTGTATCCTCTTTGACCACCAACATCCTACCGCCCAAGTTTTGAAGCATGACGGAAGATTCTTTTTCGAAACTGATGAACCTCTTCAAAGATACTCGTTCTCTATTTGGGGTCCAACGTGCGACGGCTTAGATTGTGTTCTGTCTAAAACCTCGTTGGCTGCCAACATACAAGTCGGAGACTGGTTGTACTTCAGCAACTTGGGTGCCTACACTTCTGCTGCTACTACTACATTCAATGGATTGGGCGGAAACGCTCGTGTGAAGTATGTGACTAGCGAAGACTTGAATGGGTTTGTATTGTAAGCTTTTGGGACTCCTGGAAGTTTTAATTGGTTATTTGCTTTTCCATTTGACTTATAGATCATTTAATAAAGTTTTTTTTACCAATTCCCTACCTTTTTTTAATTTAGAAGTTTCTATTTGTCCAATGATAGCTTTTGCAATCCTTTGGTCCGGTAAGCATGACTCGGATACTCATTAGGTTGAACTTAGCGAACTACAAAATGAAGGGGAAAAATAGGGAATTCCAGGTTTAATTTCTGCATCTACAAATGAATTTGGCATAGCGCATATCGCACTTGTATAGCCCCAAGCATCTGTCACAATCACCTCTATGCACTCGTACCTCCGAAACCTTCAAGCATTATTTCCTTGAGTTTATAGGTTTGCACCAATAAAATAAAAGCCGGCTCTGTTTATACCTTTACTGCGTGATCGACAAATATTTATTGCATTCTTTCGAATATAATTACAGTGCCAATGGATCCACAAGAGAACCGCAAACATCTCAAGAACGCCTATGAGGCTATACAGAAACCGCCGGCATCTGTTGAAAGAGACTTCAGAATATATACGACAGAAGATGGTGTGCAAGTGAATACCACTGATAGAATGGTATCTTCCGTGAAAGCTCCAGCCACTTTTAGTCCGGCTGACGATCAGGTCTTCTTATCTAATGGGCTTCCGAATCATGAGTTCCTAAAGACGCATTTCTTTGACGAGGGAAGATTAACGGAGGATCAAGCTGTGCGGATTCTCCAAAGTGCCACGGAGCTTCTAGCTTCTGAACCTACCCTTTTGACAGTTCCTGCGCCTGTGACGGTTTGTGGGGATATTCACGGACAGTACTACGATTTGATGAAGCTACTCGAAGTGGGTGGAGATCCGGCCACTACTTCGTATCTTTTTTTGGGAGACTATGTCGATCGCGGCTCTTTTTCCATTGAGTGTCTATTGTACCTATACTCTTTGAAGCTCTCATACCCCAATCTGTTCTTCATGTTACGAGGTAACCACGAATGCAAACACTTAACGGACTATTTCACATTTCGCTCCGAGTGTTTACATAAGTACTCTTTGCAGGTATATGAAGAATCACTCAACTCCTTCAATGCTTTACCATTGGCTGCAGTCATGAACAATCAGTTTTTCTGCGTTCATGGAGGACTTTCCCCTGACCTCAATAGTCTTGACGACGTCAGGAATCTTGATCGTTTCAGAGAACCACCAACAAAAGGTTTGATGTGTGATTTGCTTTGGGCAGATCCTGTCGAAGATTATGACGACGATGTTCAAGAACGAGCATTTGTAAAGAATTCGATTCGGGGGTGTTCATATGCTTTTTCTTTCAAAGCTTCTTCCCGATTTCTTGACAAAACTGGATTACTTTCTATCATCAGAGCCCACGAAGCTCAAGACACGGGCTATAGAATGTACAAGAGATCCACGACAACAGGGTTTCCGTCCTTACTCACAATGTTCAGTGCCCCCAATTATCTAGATACTTATAACAACAAAGCGGCAGTTCTAAAGTATGAAAACAATGTCATGAATATTCGCCAGTTCAATAGCTCGCCGCATCCGTACTGGCTTCCTCATTTTATGGATGTGTTCACGTGGTCGTTACCCTTTGTTGGAGAAAAGGTTACAGATATGTTAATGTCTATTCTTAATATTTGCACAGAAGAAGAACTCGATGAAGAGACACCGATTGCACAGAGTGGAGACACTCCTCAGCTGTCTCCACTCCTGTCAACTTTCGAATTGCCCAATATAGCTAGTCCTACCGCTGGAGCTATTTCGGAGGGATCCGTAGAGCGTTCACTAGACAACAAAAAACAGGCGTTGCGTAATAAAGTGCTTGCAATTGGGCGAGTTGCAAGAATGTATCAACTTCTCAGGGAGGAATCTGAGCTGGTGGCACATTTGAAGAGTCTCAATTCAGGGGAATTGCCCAAGGGCCTGTTAATGAACGGTCGACAAGGATTACAGAAGGCTATTTTGTCGTTTGAACAGGCTAGATCTCAAGATCTAGCAAATGAAGCACTCCCTCCCAGCCAGGAGGAGCTCAAGAGACTCAATGAGCAAAGGAAACGCAAGATAAGGAATGAGATCACCAACGATGAAAAGTTCATGCCGGCAATTCTGAAACTCATGCGGAAGTTTACAAGTTGATGCAGAATAGGTATGACAATGGGCGCACTAATGGTTAAGATGCATTTGCGGACACTTAATTGATATTAAGACGGTATTCTTTTTAAGATGTGAGAATAATGACGGGATATATCACTGTTTAATATTCTTCAAGGTGTATTTGATTCTTTCACTTCATAAGCTACAAGTATTATTCAACAAAATCGAAGTTTCGTAGTTTCTTAGTTTCGAAACAAAAAAGGGTCATTGAGTCTTGGTTATAATAACGGGTTAACTGTGACTACGTTGCATAGTAATTTCGAGAGCTTCAAAGAACTAAAGTTTGAGTTCAGGAGCCCAATATTTTCTAGCAAAAAAAAAAGTCTTTTTGAAATATTCTAGACCTTTTTATTATTACTGTTAATTGTTCTTTTCTTGAAAAAAATTATTAGACACTTATTCATGCTTAAGAATCATGTGCGATCGCATCTTATAGCCGCGTATCAATCAATTAAAGACTAATTGACAGACTTGAAAGTTCAAAGGGCTTGGCTTTACCAAAGCTTTAGTAAGAACCAATGCCGTCGCAACCTAGGATTGTTCGTGACTGCCCAAGTGTAGAGAACACTGTTTTTGTGGAATCGTTTCAGTCTCAATATCCGGCAAGATACTCTTCAGAAGATGACGACAAGCATGTGCTTCATGCGGGAGGAGAAGGATTCCTGGTTGAGTTTGACAGTTCAAAAGTTGCCTACATTGACCCCGTGGTGCTGGAAGTGTTCAGACTGTCTGTAACGCTCTTCGTCTTAAATTCCACTTTTGTCATTTGTTCTATGTCCGACAGTGTAGGTATCGAAATACCGTATACGCTGATTGCCCTTCATGCTCTCAAGGAATCGAGAGGACGCCCTGCTCTCTACTTGCAATTACTTCCCTGCTCTCTTTTTACCTTATCAGGAGATCCTGAGTATGTAGATACCTTGGATATCCTCATACAGCGACCAGAGGAATCAGAGAGACAAGCAGGCGCTCAAGCAGAGTCACAATTCTCTCCGTTGGTCGATGGTAGACACAGGTGCCCCAATTCATTATTCACCAAGTCGTTTACCATGCAAGATGTTTACAATGCTCTATCCACGTGCTCTGCACTTCATTACGATTCTGAAACTGAATCCAGCGGATTTGACAGCCCATCTTCATGGATTACCAAGGAAAGTGGCAATCAAACCGAGTTATCAGTGCAATGGATCAATTCAGGTGTGGCTGATGATCTAGGGATGGATGCCCACTTGGAATCAGGTGAAATTAATGACGACTACGAAGCTTATGAAGCGGGTATGAATATAGATGTGGGTGAGACAGCAGTGATCGGAATTCGGCGAAAGAATTCAGATTCCTTGAATACTGAAGCCTCAAAGGCTCGACGCCGCGTTGCATGAATAATTAACGGCATGCCTTTAATTGATCATCCGAAGCCTAGGGTTGATCCCTTGCTTCAAAGTTATTGTAAAATTCAATTAATAAATTTCTAGTTCATCGAATTCTCTGCTGAATTTTCCGTAATAGGATTCAGCATCAAATTTTTGAGTGTTTAAGGGCCTCATTTTTAAAAAATTATCTGAAACACTTCCTATCAATCTCGTTCCGGCATAACTTGTGAAGCCTATCTAACACTGTAAGTTGATTGAAAATTGAATTAAAATTCACCTCGAAATCTCTCGTGAGAAAAATTGAAACCATCTATGGATGATAAGGCGAGCTTGCGAAATCAATTTTTGAAGCTTTCCGTGAGAAGGATCATCCTGCCCAAGCATACCTTGTTCTGGCAAGATTTCTGGCGCAGTTCGTGGACAGCCTTCGAAATCTTTAACCTCAACAATTTACAGGCTATCCGAGATCACAGCCTTCCAAATTTTGTAACTCTACTACGATGTCTCTGTGAAAAAGTGATCAAAGAGGCTAGATGTGACGTAGAGAACCCGAAGGAACTTATAAACAGCATACGTCTTCTCAGCAAATTACTTCCATATGCATACGAATCTCCTTTCTATCATAGAATCGAGTATGAGCTCTTTTGCAAAGAGGCTTATGATCCATTTGGCGTTCTCGCTTTGAATAACACAGCACCATCAACTGTTACTGAAGTTCATCATCAGTTCAGTTTTGGCAGAACCTTCTTGACAGCGCTCACTGAGTTGTTATTTAAAGAAAAGTTCACTCTCTCTTTAGGATATCAGGCTTCCCTACCAAGAGTCGTCTTATGTGAGCCTGGCCCCAGCGAAGCCTTTGAACTAAAAGAGGTAAATTATGTTCACATAAGCAACAGAACTGAGATTCTCCGTCTCTTACTAGCTTTGTCTTCAAATCCCATGTACACCAATATTCCTAGAGTTGTTTCGAGCGGGTCTCGTTTCTTGAGTACTCTAGTGAGTGGCCTTCCTAAGGATACTTTTATATCAATGGTGTTTAGCTTGTTTAACTTCATGTGCCAGTCGGGTAAACAAGCTCAATTGAGCACTGAACATGAGGCTCTTTTTGAACTTAGAGTTTCTTGTCTGTTGTTTGCTGGTCAATTGTTGGCACTTATGATTTCTTATCCCATGCCTCTGAGTAGCGAAGTTGATATCAAGAATCAACAGCGAAATCTCGCCAGAGTTCTCTTCAGCAGGCTTTCTGATGATAGCGAGATACAATTTGTTGCCAATAATCTCCTAGATATTATGAGGTACCCATTGAAGTCTAATTCACTTAAAGATGTTACAACATCTCCGATTGAACCTTCGCCACTTTGTCTTTCGAGTATAGTTATTCTTTGGGAACTTTTTCAGTGTAATTTTCTAGTCCGTTCTATTACATGTGGCCAAAACTTTCCAAAGCTTGTGACTGCTTTATTGTATCACATACATGCATTTCATGACGTTTCTTTGCATTTCCACTCGGTTAAGGTTGCTGCCTACTTTTTACTTTCTCTAAGTGGTCAAAATCAATTTTTGAATAATTTCACCGCAATTCTACCAAGTGGTCTCATTGAGCTGTTCCCATCGGAATTCCAACTTAAATTGCCGGTCTCCCTCAAAGAGTTCGTGATCATCTACATATGTCAAGTATTGAAAGCCATAATACCGCAAGTCGATGGGAGATCCTCTCAAGTTTCGGAAAGTCTCCACAATTTTCTCCTCAGTACTCTCGTTGATGTACTATACAACATTATATCCATAACATATGCAGCAGAGCGTGAAACGATTTCACCTGATCGTGCCAGTATGATGGCCAATCGTAAAGATGAAATTGGTTTGCTTGTTGTTGAAGGTATCATGGAAGTTGTTAAACTCTTTTCCTTGAGAAGTGTTCTCACTGGACCTTCACGCAACGCAGAGCTGCTTGCTATGATTTTAAGAGCAATCTGCTCTGCCTCTTTCAAATCGCCTGAATCATCCTCGATTTTGTTGTATAGCATTATTGAAAACGAATCAGTCTTTACTGCCATTGCTACAACCCTCAACCAATTACAGAAAAATGAAGGACAGGTTAGGTTTTCAAATACGTGGATAAGTGAAAGTGAAGAGAGTAATGACTGCGTTGATGCGAACTTGGATAAAGGAAGTCTCAAAGAGCAAGACTCTATCCCATCGCCCATCTTTAGTTTAGGCTCGCCATATCTGGGCTTAGATGAATCGATCGCTAAAGAAAACATTTCTTCAAACAAGCCTCAGGAAGGTTTCTTGCAGTTTTTACTTCCGAATCCACCCTGTGGTATGTCCCTCAAAGCAAAGGAAAAGTTCTCAACTTCAGCACCGCTTTCCGTAACTTGGGGAGGAAACGATGCCCTCAAAATTATTAATAGGATCATCATTCCAAATTTAAAAGTTAGATTGGGTGAATGTTGGACAGCTCGGTTTGAACATAATTTCGATCCATTCTACATTGCAACGCAGATTCAACATTGTGATTTTGAAGCAGTCGTTGAGCACAGCAGAAAGGACATCCCCTATGACTTCTTGCCAGAGACAAATGCTGACCTTTTGCGGCTTTCTTGGAATGAAATATCTTTGGGCTGGTATATGTCTATGATTTACCTTGATATTTTCAAGGATGTGGATTTGGTCCGAGCTTCAATGAAGAAAAGTAACTCTGTTCTGGGCTACATATCGTCGTCACTTTCCTTTTTCGGTAAGTTTACCAACTCTTGGATAGTCAGTACTCCTCAAATTTATCAAGATTGGGATCAACAACTAGTTGAGCTCGCCAAGCAAACCAATTCCAGTCCTTGTCTTTGGCGTGAGACTCTGACAAAACTCTTTGAAACTCAAGACTCGCCCGGGGTATTTTCTTCGATTGGACATCGAATTGGTGATACCCTGGCATCTGCTGTTAATTTTACCAACACATTGGTCCGCAGGTTGTCGGGAATGCGAGGAAACAGCAGAACTAGCATTGCTTCGTCAGGGACAAATATGGAAGAAATACCAGAAAGGATCAAGCCGGTCAAGCGTCCTTCCTCTAACTCTATTCATTCTCTTAATTCTTTAAATCGTGTGAGATCATATACCCCAAGAAATTCCTTCGGGGCTTGAGCGGCACCAACTTAAAATATAACAAAAAATTGTATTCGTTTTTATTGTAGTTTTATTATACACTGTGTGAATAGAAGTATAACTTCTAATTAATCTAATGTCTTCTTCCTTTTCTAGTGACAAGCTCGAACCCGTCGTCATCAATAATAGGACCCTCCGGTTCTGGCTCATCGACCGCCATAGCTTCGCCGTTTGCCTGTAGTTCTGGAATTTCGTCGTCGTCTTCTGAATCGTCTGAGCTATCAGGGTTGTTGGGATCTTCGCCAACACTTACTCTGTTCTTTGTTGTTCGCTGGGCCAGTTTCTGGAGGTACCGGGAATATAGTTCATCTACGGACTCGTAGTTTTGAACGGCGCAATCCTTGTATAATTTCATTACTAAAGCAGCGATCTCCAATGCTGAATCATTGTCTATCTCGGTGTCGAACTCGTCAACCATGGCGTATAAGAGGGTCTCCTCGATGAGAAGAACATCAACAGCTTTTTCATCGAACAAATCAATTACGGTTGCCGAAAGCCAATCTCTCTTATCGGCTGATGAGGGTCCTCCCCAACCATTGTCAACCGCGGTAGTAAGTTCTTCCCATTTGTGAATAGCCATGCAAACTCCAAGCTCAAATTTTCCCTGCTGTTTCAAATCCAGGAATTTAAGCGATTGCTGGCTATCGTCCACTTGCACAAATTCAGTGGCATCAATCATGGACATTTTCCTCTTTGTTATCTTCAAAGTCGTGATGCTCATCTCTCCATCCCCACACACTTAATGGTAGTGTAAGCATCCGTACACCTATAACATGGTTGCAAAATCGGCATCTTTTCTAAGAACAGAGACAATATCTTCTTCGAATACGTTTAATGAAATCATTCTGTATCTTTGACTGATCACATTTTGTTGTAGCAAAATTCCTTGTTCAACAAGACCGGACACAATCCACTCTAAGTGACGTACACGAACTTTAGAAATAGATTGAGACTTAGGATCTTCTCCAAGCAAGAGCGATAAATATGTGGCAGAGTCTGATACATCCAGTAAGACCGAAGAAGAGTTCTTTGAGGTGAAAAGCGACAAAGAGTTTCGTACCTCGTCAACTATCTCACCTAGCGGAATCTCACCCAAACCCAATCTTCTCATTCGTAAAAGAATACACGTTAAAACCAATTTGGATGCGAACGGGAGTAGACTGAGACATTGTAGAAGTGGCGAGTTGATTGTTTCGGAGATGGCCTTACCTATGTGTGAAATTCGAACAGAGAATGTTTGTTCTTCTTCTCGAAGACCTGTGGTGTTGGTGGTATCTAAATACTCTCTTTCGGCAATTTCAACTGCGCGTCTACATATCGTTAATGCTCTTCTGGCATCACCGCTGACAAGCGCGACCTTTTTTGAAGCGTAACTCATTGCATCCAGAGAAACGGTTACCTTTCGTTTGTTCTCCTCTCTAAGTAATGTGAGTCGATGTTCAATGATTATTCCCAACTCTTCCTCTGTGTAGCCTCGGAATCCATAGCGGCGAAGACCTAAACGAGAAGCGATCTTATTCGTCAATATTCTCTCTGGAAGATCCATAGTGTTCGCGATTGCAATTACCACTAATTTGGAGTTTGGGTAAGTCGGCCAGTTAAAAAAGTTGTAAATCACATTCTGGTTCTTTGTGACGAGTTGGTCCAATTCGTCTAAGACGACTATCAAGGGTCTCCGATCGGCACCGGCATCTTTTCTACCAAAATACTCCTCTAGCAACAAAGACGCGTTTGAAGACGTGACTTTTATTCCTGTAAGATGCTCCCAAAGCTTTTCGTATGCTACTGCCGGTGTTACTAATTTAAGACTGTTAATTTCAAGGTAATCAAAATCGTCCATGTAACCTTGGTCGACGCTATCACGTAACGAAGCAATGGCTTCACGAATCGTAGCAGTTTTGCCGACTCCTGGCGTTCCACTAACGTATAAACAGCATCCAATCCCCTCCATTACTGCACTCTCCAAGTTCATGTACAATTCTTCAAATTGTTCTTCTCTACACGGAAGCAGATTTATGCGCGTAGACGTGTGCAATTTTTCACGAAGCTCCCTGAAAGCTTCTGAAGTTGAGGATCTCTTTTTTTTTGTAGGTGAGCCTGAAATGGTTCTAGCGAGGGACGGAAGGCTCGACACTGAGGCGTTTGTTTTGACTTTAAATCCCTTGTTGACAGGAGAGAGAACGTTCATGACCTGTTGAAAAGCATCGGTCTCTCTTGCAATATCTCTGGCCTTCTTCTTAGGTGTTGAATTGACAGATCTGGCGGCGCGTTTGCGAGGCGACACTTTTGTGGGCTTGCCAACCTTCGCTTCTGGATCCTCATTTTCGTCTGAGCTCAGAGAGAACTGAGAATCATCGGAAAATTTATCATCACTGTCACTATCTTCATTGTATGTCCTTTTTGAAGGCGAGGGAGAAGCTTGACGTCTCTGATCTAGACTTTTGACCACTCTCCTGCTCTTCTTGGGGGATATGATAATCAGTGTTTTGTCTGCCAAGAAACTAATTGCCTCTGATTTGTTTTCATGTAAAAGTTGAAGCCATTCTTTGTAGTCAAACTCAGAGGAAATGTTGTTCATAGTTCGGTCCGTAGCCTTGTGGCATACGAAAACAGTCGACGATATAAGTTCGCCTTTAGCCACCTTGTCGTACTCATCTTGAGACAAAACCAGGACTTTTTCCACAAAATCTCCAAGTAAAACGTTGTGCGTCTCGCATGTTAGTAGAAGTTCGTTATCGAGTCTGTCTGGCAACTTTTCATCGCTTATATCTAACCCATTTACAAAAGGAGCCACCTCAATCTCTAGGTATGACTGAATACCAAGTCTCATGTCGACAATTACTCCAAAGAAAGATTCAATTCTTCCTCCATGCTGTCTGGGATCTTCACTTATGAGGATACTGTCACCTTTAACTAGAGTTGTGTCATCAACCTGTCTATGTATTTTAATTGCTTGAGAATCCAGTGACTGGCCTCTTCGGCTTCTACGAGATGGAGTAGATGGGTTTTGAGAGTCTTCGTGTAGTATAACTTCCCAATCACCCAAGTCTTTTAGCCTTTTAGCCATGGTGTGCTATAATCAGTAATGAAGTGCAAGGAAAATGAGCGATTAGCAGAGTAATTTGGTGAAGTTATTATGGATGGTACGGAAATGCACTTTATAAGTTTTAATCAGAGAGGCTGGGTATGTTAATATGATTGACTGTTGGTATTATTCCCACACGCGGTGTGTTATCTTGTATTTATCAATTAAAACGAAGAATGAACACACATATTAATTAAATTGATACAAAAATTAAAAATAATGTTCAGTAATTTATTAATTTTCATTTTGGGCTTGTACGAGATGCTCTGTCCATACGGAGTTCTCAAATTGATTAGTCAGGAGTCTGAAGTCAACCATGATTTGAACGCAAGGTCGGAAGCATTTCGTGGTGTAAAGTGAACCTCTAGAATTCATGTTTTAGTTTTTACTTCTGTGGTATTGTCGATCACCAATTTTGAAGGTACCTTCCATGTGAAAATGTCTAGCTGTATCTAAGAGTACCGGTCCTCTTAGGCGATTATTTGTATATGAGGATTGGCTCGCCTACATTTACTATTTCGTCAATTGTAAGCTTGACACCAAAGGCCTTTGACAAAATGATCTTGAAGATCTTTTGGACATTTACAGAATGACTAGTGGAGCAGAAAATGACCGGCAGTTTCATAGCCTTTCCGAACCTGAGCGCTTGATTTGTGATTTCTTCTTGATCTTGGAAGTCCATATCTATGAACTCGTCATATTTGGTGCCCACTAAGAATGGAATGGCCGTCTTGTTGAACCCTCGGACCTGCCGATACCATTCCTTAATCGAATTGAGTGTTGATTTACGCGTCAAGTCAAACATAAACAAAATAGCCACTGCGTCATTGGAGACCAACGGAAGCATGTTTATGAATTCTTTTTGTCCCCCTAGATCCCAGATCAGGAAAGTGATGTTTGTGCTTTTGATCTGGACCTTCTTGTCCATGAAGTTGACTCCTAAAGTTTGAATATAATCCTCGTCGAAGGAACCCTCGACGTATTTCACCATAAGTGACGTCTTCCCTATTTGAGAGTCGCCAATAAGGCCGACTTTAAGAGCCACTCTGTTTGTGTTAGTGTGTGAAATGACGAGAAATGCGTTAGAAAGACGACTTCAACGCGGACAATTGGTTTCTTGAAGAGTCAGAGTAACAAATTTGTAATTGACAATAGATACATACTGGTTTTGTTGTTCTTGGGCCATAAATGCTAGGTGGATGGAGACAGTAGTGTTATGATCCTAATTAGCACGAGTGATCCTGTAGGCTACCAGACGTTTGATAAACTGGTACAGATTTGGCAGTTGAATGCAAGTAGGTGGGATGAGGTTTTCGAACAGAACGATACATCAATCCAATTAGTATTGGAATTCGCTTCTCGAGCCCTTTTTTGTCTCAATTTGATGAGTGTTTCTTCTTATTTACGTTTTGTACTTAAAAATGGCACCATCATTTGCAAAGGTCAATTAATTCCCCAAACTTGTTGCTAAAATTGAAAAAATATGAATCGTAAATAAGATAAATCGTAAATAATATGAATCATGTGTAAAAATACGTGGGCGTTCTTTGTTACACAGCTCTAAGATATCTTCTTGAGTAAAGGCTTTGTTATTTCTGAACCTAAGGGTATGGCCACAAGAAACTACTTCTAATGCAAATATAAAGAAAAAATTTTCAAACCTTTGTGGATTCTGTTATCTTAAATTATTTAAATTTACTAAAGGTCTTGGTTCGACAAACTCAACAGGGCCTCTTCTCCCTTCCTGACTACGTTGAAATGAAACAATTTGAATAATATCTTTTCCTCAAATATTGAGTAATAGCCCTCGTTTGAGATCTCACGGTCTAAATTAGATTGATCTGCAAGATCATTCATGTGCGTAGTTGTATAAATCAGAGTGAAAGACCACTTCGTAAGAAGAAGCAGATCTGGTTTCTATCCCGGTCTATGTTCAATTTTCAATAATCATTTTATATGTAATCTTATAAGCAGAAGAAATCGCTACTCTGAACTGCTCCTTCATTCGGCTCGTCTTATATTGCAAAAACCCTATCAAACTTGAAATATGCATACCGAAAAAAATGAATATTTGTTTCAACTAATCTATTTCTATGTTATTGAATCATCTGTTTTTTTAGTTCTAATTTTTTGGTTTCTCTTTATGATTTATGCTAATTAGGTTAGGGCTTCTGCCCTGAGCCTCTCCCTCACACTACTCGCCCCCATCCCTCGCGCACACAGGAATTCTCACTAGGTAGTGAGAAAAAAAAAGTCACCTCAACACACACCCACTCTAGCTTTTCCTAATCACTGAACATCATGGCTGTCGGAAAGAACAAGAGATTGTCCAAAGGCAAGAAAGGTTTGAAGAAGAAGATCGTCGACCCATTCACCAAGAAGGAGTGGTACGACATCAAGGCCCCAACCACCTTTGAGAACAGAAATGTTGGCAAGACCTTGATCAACAAGTCTACCGGTTTGAAGAACGCTGCCGATGGTTTGAAGGGCCGTGTCTTCGAGGTCTGCTTGGCTGACTTGCAAGGCTCCGAGGACCACTCTTACAGAAAGGTCAAGTTGAGAGTCGACGAGGTCCAAGGTAAGAACTTGTTGACCAACTTCCACGGTTTGGACTTCACCTCCGACAAGTTGAGATCTTTGGTTAGAAAGTGGCAATCTTTGGTTGAAGCCAACGTCACTGTCAAGACCGCTGACGACTACGTTTTGAGAGTCTTCGCTATTGCTTTCACCAAGAGACAAGCCAACCAGGTCAAGAAGACCTCTTACGCCAAGAGCTCCAAGTTGAGAGAGGTTAGAAAGAAGATGGTTGAGATTATGCAAAGAGAGGTTTCTAACGTCACCTTGGCTCAGTTGACCTCCAAGTTGATTCCTGAGGTTATTGGCCGTGAGATTGAGAAGTCTACTCAATCCATCTTGCCATTGCAGAACATCCACATCAGAAAGGTTAAGTTGTTGAAGCAACCTAAGTTCGACTTGGGCTCTTTGTTGGCTTTGCACGGTGAGGGCTCCACCGAGGAGAAGGGTAAGAAGGTTTCTTCTGGTTTCAAGGACGTTGTCTTGGAGTCTGTCTAAGCTCACATACAAGAGCTAATGCTCGTCTTTTGTTAAATATTAATAAGACACATCATCGATAAATTAACGTAGGTCTGAAAATTTTATTGCTTTGTATTGTCTGTCCAGGGCTGCTTTATTTATAAGACTTCGATGCTTCTTGTGTCCTTTGATTTTTGTAATTAAAAGCAGGTATAGAAGGTTTTTTCACTTGAGTTTGTATGCAGGTTGTGTTCCTAGTAGTGATAATAGCTGGCATCAAAAAGGAAACAACCGAATGAGAGGGGTATTTGGATTGGTTTAAGAGGTCTTTTAAAAACAAAACTCGTTCTTTGCTGTCTCGTTTTCTGTTACTTGGCTTTGAGTGTAAGAAAAAAGACAAACGATACATATCTAATTTGATTTTGTATAAACTTTCAGAACAACACAAAAGAAAGCGTCTCCTGCTATTTACTGTCAAAAATTATTAGCATTAGGTTTCAAATCAATTGTTTGAGGCTCTATTCTTGGTGTACGTCTTCTCTAGGATTTCTGTTGCTATACATTTGAGCGCCTGGGAAGTTCTAGAAAATTAGATAAAAACATGCGAGTCGGTTGTTCTATTCTACCTAATTATTTTGATTAGCGAATCTTCCCTATTGTTTTGTTATAGTGCGGGTTATTGTTTCCAGAAGGCACTTTGGCGCAGATACATAACTATTTTCCTTCCATACCTTGATCCCTGCACTCCGCTTCTCGAAGCAACTTCCCCTTATTTGGTGCAGCTCTTATGTCTTTTAGCCCACCAACATGAAAAGAGTATGTCAGATTTCAACACTGAATTCATCTCCAAAAGGCGGTGGAAGCCTACGGAAGACAATTGGGCAAAATCAATGTCCCCTTTCCCACGATCTACTAAATATAGCCCGATCTCCATACTAACTATCAGAACACACCCCCTAAAGATTTCGAACCTCCGAGTCAGTCGGTTAATAAGCACGACGTTGCAGAGAAGAACAAAGAACAAAAGGCCCGCGGCGGCTACGCCTCTGCCCCTGTAGACGGTGCGGATAAGCCGAGGGATACCGAAAAGGTGGAGCCTTCGGAGAAACACCTGAAGATATCGCTTAAAGGAGCACGCCCATCGTTTGACTGGAAACTTGTTGGTTCGTGGGATATTCCGGCCAACTTGACGATTCCCACTGACGTAACTAGATCTACTCAAGACTATGTGTTGGACCATTTCTACGGAGACTGGTACTGCAATACGGCATTGCCTATTGGTGTGTCATTTTTCGCCTACATATTTTCCAGTTGGGGCTTTAGCATATTGTGGTTAGTCTTCATATATCTATGTGCAACTTCCGTGTATAAAGCGGAGTTTAGAAGATTCAACAGAGACGTTAGGGATGACATGCTCCGCATCCATTCGACAAACAGATTGGAGGACGAGTTGGAAACAATGGAATGGATGAACTCATTTATGTCTAAATTTTGGGTTATCTACATGCCCGCGTTGTCTGATATGGTCTTGTTTCAAGCAAATGAAGTGATGAAAGACCAAGCTCCGGGCTTCGGAATAGAGGCTATCTCTTTGGAGGAGTTTACTTTAGGATCCAAATCTCCTCGAATTGATTCCATCAAGTCTTTTACTAGAAAGGGCCGTGATCACATTGAGATGGTATGGTCCTTTTCATTTACTCCGAATGACACGGACGATATGACAAAGAATGAGTTACGAAAAAAGATCAATCCTAAGGTCGCTTTGGGTGTGAGAGTGGGAAAAGCTTTTGTCCTGAAGTCATTGCCCATATTGGTGGAGGACATGTCTTGCACTGGCCGGTTAAACGTCAAATTGAAGCTCAATGAGAACTTCCCTCATGTAAAACTTGTCTCTATACAGTTCGTCGAGCCTCCCGTGTTCGACTATGCTTTGAAACCAGTTGGAGGTGACACATTTGGCTTGGACATTATGTCGTTCATTCCAGGTTTGTCCTCCTTTGTCAACGGTCTTATTCACTCAAACCTTCGCCCAATGTTATACGCGCCTAATTCTTTAGATATCGATGTTGAAGAGATCATGTCTCAGAAGCTGAATGATTCTATCGGTGTTCTTTCTGTTCACATCAAGCGTATTACTAACTTGAAGGTTGTATCGGAAATTAAGGACGACAAAATCAATCCATACGTACGATTGGGTGTTTCTAACAATCCTTTAATCCGTGAGAGGACAAATGTTAAGAAAAACATCACAGACCCGGTGTTTTTGGAGACGAAATACTTGTTGATTAATGCCTTGAACCAGAACCACTTAACGTTCAATGTTTTTCACATGGTTCCAGACAAGATGCTCGATACGCCATTAGGAATTGTCAAAGTTCCTTTGGTTGAGTTTTTGCAGACCAACTCTCAGGTCAACCAAGTAAAAAATATCATTGAGTCTGGCAAGGTTGTTGGAAAGCTTGAGTACGATTTGAAGTGGTTTCCCTCCATTCCGGACGAAATTCTTGAGGACGGTACTAAGGAGCACAACATAGATGCTCAAGTTGGCATCATGAAGCTATCTCTTTTTGGTGCTGCTGACTTGGACACCTCCAAATCTATAATTGGTGTTTTAGACCCTTACGCTGAGGTCTATGTTAATGACGATTTGATCAAGACGTCAAGAAAATTGAGAAAAACGAATGAACCTAGCTTTGGTGTTACCTTTGAATCTCTCATTACTCTGCAAGCCGAGACATCAATCCAAGTTATCGTAAAGGACTCTGCGGAAGATGAAATTGTTGGCAGGCTTGACGTCAACTTACAAGATCTCATTTTTGAGTCTTCCAGAGGGCAGCAATGGATGACAGCTCCATCTACCAATAAAAATGGCCATCCTTCTCGCTTTAGGATTGGAGCTAAGTGGAAGGCTCTACCATTGGAGAGTGAAGAAATCAACTCATACAAATCGGCACCAATTGGTGGCTTGCGCTTGCATGTACGGATGGCGAAGGGCCTCATCAACCTTGAGGCTTTTGGCGACGTTGATCCATATGTCAAGATTATTCAAAATGGTAAGTTAAAGGCAAAGACCAACACAATAGCAAACTCACTGAACCCCTACTTCAATCAAGTCTTTTATTTACCAATCGATAATGAGCACCAGCATGTTCTTCTCGATATTTTTGATGCTGAGCCTGAAGGTAAAGACCGGCCGCTTGGCTCTTGTGCCATTTCGATTACAGACTTCTTGAAAAAAAGTTCGGATGGTTACATTTTGGGCTATGATGGCGCCGAAGAGGTAATTGAGCAGCCAGTATTGTATCAAGGTAAAAGTTATGGAACGATGTCTTATTCTGTCTCGTTTTATCCCAACATACCTGTTTTGTCCAAGGCACAATTGGAGAACTTGAGTGAGATTGAGGAGGAAAAGAAAAAGAAGGAGGAGGCTAGACTCATTAAAATGAAGAAAGATGAGGAAACATTCAAGAAACACCCTAAAGAGTACGAATGGGTTGAAATGCTAGAGGATATTGCCCCTGAGCCTGAGAAAGTGGAAATGTCTCTAGACCGTGCCATTAAGTACAGATCTGGTACAATAATGGTCAAGATAATGGGTGGCAAATTCAACAAACCTGGTTTTCACGTACACACTCTCTTTGATGAGAACGCCTACCCTGCGGCTGTATCTGCACAAGCAGACGGGCGTGTTTTGACGGTTCCAACTACTGTGGAGGCTTTTATGCGGGATTTACCCAACTCAAGAATTCTTTTCCGTCTATCTAAGCGTAGGGAAGTCGAAGATCAAAGTGACGTTGTTTGTGAGAAGATGCTTTATACCTTGGACGTGTTGAAGCGTTCTTTTAGGAAGCCGCTCACGATCAGTTTGGACGCAAAAAACAAATTAAAAGTACAAATGGAATTTTTCCCTTCCGCTGTGAAATTGCCTCCCTTGGACACCGTTTTGGATGTTGGTCACACGACTCTAGACATCTTATCTGCCAGTGACCTTATGGCAGTGGACCGCAACGGAAAATCGGACCCCTTCTGTGTCGTCAAGTTGGATGGAATTGAAATTCATAGGACGGACAAGCAGAGAAGAACTTTGAATCCAATTTGGAATGATGCAATCAAATTTCCTATGCTTTCCAGATCTAGACAGAATCTCTTGCTTGAGATCTACGATTGGGACTTAACTCACGACGACGAATTGATTGGACTGGCAAACCTTGATCTTTCGCTTATCACACCAAACAACTCAACGCAATTCGAACTAGAATTGGACACAAGGGGCAAAATTCTTATCAGGGCCACCTTCAAACCAGAATTTGTTAGACCCAAACTTTCAAAGACTTCGGGCCTTCTTATTGACCTCAATGATGTCAGTAGTGTTCCACTTAAGGTTGTTGGCGGAGCCGCTGATCTTGCAGGCAACGCAGTGGGAAGTGGAATAGCGTTGGTCACAGACGGAGTTTCTATCGGAGGAAACTTGTTCAAGGGAATCACCAAGGGTAAGAAAAAGTCTGAAGGGAAGGACAAGGGTGATCAGGCAAGTGAAAGGTCGCCTAGAAAAAGCAAGGACTTCTTTAGAAAGCACAAGCATGATTCTCCTAATAATCATGACGATCAGCTGAGTGTTTTAACCGCTACGCCTTCGGCAGTGTCTAAGCAAGCATCTGGAGGTGAAGAAACCACATTCATGAATCGCACAATGGATGATATTCCGTCCGAAAACGATGAAGAAAGCGAGGAGAAGACTAAACACAAGACTGCTCCCTCCGCTGAGGAACAACAAAATCAAGAAGTTCCTTCTTCAGTTAAGAACGCAATTCCTAATATGTTACCAGATTTAATGCCACCTCCGCAAGGACCTACTGGATTTTTGAGTCACAATCGTAATGTAAGTGATGGCACTAATATCAGCACCATCTCAGCCATGAGCAACAATGATTCGAACATCCCTGGCAGAATTAACATTATAGGGCTACATGGCTTTCTGCCTATTCCTTATTCAGTCAAAGTTACACTCAAGAAAAATGGCAAAAGTAAAGATATTTACAAAACTAAACCTACTAAAGGCAATAGGGAGGGTGATGTTGAGATAAAAGAACATTTTGTCTTTCAAGCTCCCCTTACCGCTATGCTTATCTTCCATATTAGAGAGCACCATGCGTTAGGAAGAAAGCAAAAAGTTGCGCTGATGGACGTTCATCTAAATCAATTTGTCGGGGAAGACTCTCAAATTATTCTTCCTTGTGGCAAAGGCGAACTTGAGATCAAATTAACTTATGGCCAGACATAACTTATGCACTATTCAAAGCAAGGCAAGTAATCCTTGCAATGAATTTCCGTTTATTCAAAATATTATTCACCTAATAACAAATTGTATCGAATATGATCGACATTTTTGAATCATTTAATTCATTTGCAGCCAATCTCGGCAAGTGTAAAGGCACCAGCGACATTTAAAAGATTCCAAATGAAAACAGATAAAAACTCTTTAATGATATTGCATTTTTCCCCGGAAATTTATTTTAATTTACTCTCTCTATATTCCTAGTCGCTTGCTAGCTTTTGCATTTAACTTGTTCACGTGACTATCGTGACTGCGATGACCAACTGTATAGGGACACACATAGTCCCTCAGGCCCCAGACCTGCATGCACACTCAAAAAATCCATGGGAAGAATTTGCGCACACATTGGAAAAAAATCGTAGTCTTGTTTTATTCTACTATCAAGAACTAGTTACAATGAGTGTATGTATCCCAAAGCACCACCAATAAATGACTCAATAGCCCAAATGAGCTTCAACCAGACATGTCCCTGTATGGCCATGAGATAAATCTTCGTCTACAACTGAGAGCGACAATCAATCAAGTGGATATCGAACATCCTAGACTTGCAAGTAAAACGCAAGGTACCATGAAAACACAGATAAAAGGTTACTTCCTCATTCATCGATCCATGCATATGCCCAGAACGTAGCCGCCTTCCTCAACTCTGGCTGTTGTTCTTGTAGTCATTCGGCAGCCAAGTCAACTAACCAAAAACACATTACTAACTTAGCAGGCTCCAAAGTGGTACCCCAGTGCTGACTCGGCTGTCCCAAAGCAAAACAGAAAGGTCGTCCGTCCTCAGAAGTTGCGTGCCTCCATTGTTCCAGGTACCGTCTTGATCTTGTTGGCTGGTAGATTCAGAGGTAAGAGAGTCGTCTACTTGAAGCAGTTGGAGGACAACACTTTGTTGGTTACCGGTCCATTCAAGGTCAACGGTGTTCCTTTGAGAAGAGTGAACTCTCGTTACGTCATTGCTACATCTACCAAGGTTGATGTCAGCTCTGTTGACGTCTCTAAGTACAACGTTGCTTACTTCGCCAGAGAAAAGACCTCCAAGGCAAAGAAGTCCGAGGCTGACTTCTTCAACGACGAGATCCCAAAGAAGGAGATCAAGGCTGAGAGAGTCGCTGACCAAAAGACCGTTGACGCTGCTTTGTTGACTGAGATCAAAAAGACCCCATTGTTGAAGCAATACTTGTTCTCTTCTTTCTCTTTGAAGAGCGGTGAGAAGCCTCACTTGTTGAAGTTTTAAAGAGTTCCGGTTAAGAACTTTTAATCCATTTGTATATTTAATACACCCACGAAACAGAAACAGAAACTCCGTAGAGTCCTGAGGAAATTCGAATGTGAGAAAAGGGCTATTACGGTAATTGGCACAGTGAACTGTAAATACTTTCCCATATACTATTTTGTTTATCCTTCGCATTTCGATGTTTTTCATAAGATTTCGATCAAGGATGTGGTGTTTTGTGGCACTTACTTAAACTAGTTAACTTATTGATAATCTATTGGCAGCGTTAAAAAAAGCAAAATTGGAATCATAGCTTCTTTCAACAGTGTCAGACTTTTTTTATGTACAAGTTCTATCCTCTGAATCTTCAATATTATCTGGTCTTTAGAGTGCACATACAAGTCCTGTAATTTTGCTCATCGCAGAACTCATCGCCTATTCATTACATACCCCACATGTCTTCTTTACTCCCAATTAGTACCTACAATTTGGCTCTTGAGCCTTTTAACCCTCAACCAGCTTTGGATGATGAATTCCCAATCACCATCAGATTGACCATGGCTGCTGTGGACCCTGAGGCCGTCGATGACAAGGAGGAGCCATCGACCGTCAGAATCTTGAAGAAAACCAGAGCATTCTTGGATGACGATGACGAAGACGATGATTTACTTGATATTGAGGCTGATGAGGACGATGAATTGGACGAGGTCGAGGAGGTCGAGGAGAAGAACGTCGCTGAAGTCAAAGCATCCAAGAAGGCTAAGAAAGCTAAGAAGGATGAGGATGAGGAAGAGGATGATGAGGATGATGAGGATGATGAGGATGAAAGTGACCTTGAAGATGATGACGAGATTGAGGAGTTTGTTCTTTGTACCCTTTCTCCAAAGATTCAATTTCAACAAACTCTTGACCTCACCATCTCACCAGCAGAGGAGGTTCACTTCGTTGTTACCGGTTCTTATCCTGTTCACTTGACAGGTAACTACGTTGAGCACCCCGCTGACGATGATGATGATGAGGAGGATGATGAATATGATGACGAACTTGACCAATATTACGAAGATGACGATGAGGAGGACGATGAGGAGGGCTATAACTTGACCCCGGATGAGGATGAGCTTGTCGAACGTTTGGAGGAAGTTTCAGACATTGAAGGCAAGATCGAAGAGTTGGTTGAAAAAGAAGCCAACTCTAAGAAGAGAGCCGCTGAGGATGCTTCGGATTCCAAGAAAAACAAGAAGGCTAAAGACGAGAAGAAAAAAGTTCAATTTACTGAGAAATTAGAACAGGGCCCAACTCCTTCCAAGAAGGACAAGAAGAAGGCCGAGAAGGCCGAGAAGGCCGAGAAGGGTGCTGAGTCTGACAAGAAGGACAACAAGAAGGATGACAAGAAAGACAAGAAGTTTGCCACCAAGACTTTGTTGGGTGGTGTTGTCACCGAGGACAGAAAAGTTGGAAGCGGTTCTTCTGCTAAATCTGGAAACAAGGTTGGTATCAGATACATTGGTAAATTGAAGAATGGAAAGGTTTTCGACAAGAACACCTCTGGTAAGCCATTCGTCTTCAACTTGGGCAAGGGAGAATGTATCAAGGGTTTTGATTTGGGTGTTGCTGGCATGGCTGTTGGTGGTGAGAGAAGAGTCATCATCCCAGCCAAGATGGGCTACGGTTCTCAGGCTTTGCCTGGTATTCCCGCCAACTCTGAGTTGACCTTTGACATCAAGTTGGTCTCTCTCAAGTAAATCGAGTATAAAAATCAGTCAACTTTATAAACATGAAAAAAAAAAAACTCATTAGTATATTTCGTTGTGTAGGAAGTGTATTGAAACTTGTTCTTTCGCGACCATCGATTTTGCGTTACTCACATATCATGTGGTTTGTAGGGAGCAATTTAACGTTACAACAATCCGAATTTCAGTTTTATACTTCGAAATAGTTTTATACTTCGAAATTAGAGGTCGCGGTGTGCTTGGTGACACAATCAGGTTGATGTATAAAGAAATGGTATCAAATTTACAATCCTAGATTTCAAAAGCAACCTGTAGCTATCTCGTTGGTGGTAACATCTGTCGGCAGTAGCAATTTTGTTTCCACTGTATGATAATGACTATCTCGGGATATTTGGCCGTTTCGAATACGAAAGCCTTATCTAAAGATTATTGTTTTTTTCCGTTGAAACCTTCCAATTGAAATTTTCATCTAAATTTCGATCTCTCGGTTTCTAATAGCTTGAACTAGCAGACTAACAACTAAGCAATTAATTTATCGAATGTTCGTTTTGGGTCTGAAAAAGAGTCAAATTCTTCGTTTTCCACATCACTTTTAGTAAGTTCGTATCTTTCATGTGAGATGACCGGCTATGGCCGAGCTCTTCCTGCACATTTCATCTGTATCCACCAATCATGGTAACTAATGAGATCCAGGAGCTAACGTTAAGGTTTCGTTAGATAAAGTTACATCGTGAAATAAGCCGACACGCATGAAACAGTTGAACTTATACGGTTAAAAATTGGATTGGGACTTTTCGATTCCGTTATCAGAACGAAAAATTCAGGCAAGACGCGATTGATCATGACAGCGCCATGAATTAAAACCTTTCTATCGAAAATTTTCCTCGCGTCAATAGAAATTTCCGCATGATGTCTTGGCCACTGTGAGTTTTGGCATAATTTCAGTGCATATGATGTTTCTTACGTCGCTCAGTGATGGATCTGGGTGCTGTGAACGAGGCTAATTATGAATCAAATTCTTTTTCAAAACTTTTACTTTAATGAGTTGTCGAATATGATCGATGATGAAAGCGACATCATTTCAATTTGCCATGTTAGAGCCTTCAGACAAGTCACTGTGTCGTGACTCAACTCAGGCTTCTCTTTACGATTCCACTAATTAATTAAGTACCAATTCGCCCTACAGACCAAGTTATTCCAAGAACGATCCTGAGCCGTTCTTGGCTTCGGCCATTCCCATCAGGTTTGCACCTATCAGATTAATAAAAAGGGAGTCCGTGATCTAATCGATAAGCATTTCTCTGGGTTCTGTAAACGCTCATAATTGCATACATCAAGAACTTGATGCTAACGGAGTTCCCCGCGTAGAAGCCCTTTCCAGCTTCCAATCACGGACACATCCTCCTGCAATCCTGCTATCTGGCATGCGGGCCGCCTCAGGCCCTTATCTCGTGTGGTGTATACAAGCTGCACGGTAGCTCCAGTTGCAAATATATAAGATGCATGCGATCCCTGGTTGTGTCCATCAATTTTTCACTTCTTCATCCTTCAACTCTAATTATATAAACGGACATGCTGGCGTCTACGACCGTGAAGCGCTTCGTGCGCAAGGTCACCACCAAAGAGGGTCTTCTTGGAGACTACGACTATGCGTACCTCTTCACCCCGGAAATTCCCTTCACCAAAAGACCACCTAAGACCCAACCATTTTTCGGCTTAAATTCTGAAATGCCCATTGTTTTGGGGCTCATTCTTGGCTTTCAGCATGCTTTGGCCATGTTGGCAGGTGTCATAACCCCACCCATCATCATTTCGTTGGCTGGTAATATGACCCTCGCAACACAACAATACTTGGTATCTGCTTCTCTTATCACATCCGGTATCTTATCTTGCATTCAAATTTGTCGTTTTAAAATTCCAAAGACAAGGTATTACATCGGCACCGGATTGTTGTCTGTGGTTGGTACTTCGTTTGCAACCATTACCATTGTTACTAAAGTATTTCCAATCTTGTATGCTAACGGGACCTGTCCCACAGTGAACGGTGTTCCCGGCCCTTGTCCTGACGGTTATGGTATGATTTTGGCTACTGGTTCCCTTTGTGCACTTTTGGAAATTATTTTGTCGTTCTGCCCAGCTAAAATATTACAGAAAGTGTTCCCTCCTCTAGTCACAGGCCCAGTTGTTCTTTTGATCGGAACTCACTTGATCGAGAGTGGTTTCAATGACTGGATCGGTGGCGGTAATTGTGTGGGTAAGCTTTGTGGTGTCAAGCAATTGCCATGGGGTTCCGCCCAATTCATTGGACTTGGTTTCTTGGTCTATGTCTCCATCATATTATTCGAGAAATGGGGCTCCCCAATCATGAAGTCGTGTGCCGTTATTTTGGGTTTGCTTGTTGGCTGTATTGTAGCTGCTGCATGCGGCTACTTCTCTGATGCTGGTATCAAACTGGCTCCTGCTGTCACATTTTTGTGGGTTCACACCTTCAAATTAAAAATCTACGCTCCCGCGATTCTTCCGTTTTTGGCGGTATACATTGTTTTGATGATGGAGGCCATTGGTGATATTACCGCTACCTCCGATGTGTCAAGATTGGAACTTGAGGGTGAGTTGTACGAATCAAGAATTCAAGGTGGTGTTCTAGCGGACGGTTTTAACGGTGTGTTGTCCGGTTTGTTCACCACCACGCCAATGTCTGTCTTTGCCCAGAACAATGGTGTGATCTCCATCACTAAGTGTGCCAACAGATCTGTCGGTTTCTGGTGCGCTTTCTTCCTCATTATTATGGGAATTTTTGCCAAGTTCGCCGCTGCAATTGTTTCCATTCCAAAGGCCGTTTTGGGAGGAATGACCTCTTTCTTGTTTACTTCCGTCGCCGTCTCTGGAATCAAGATTATTTGCTCAACTGAATTTCTGAGAAGAGACAGGTTTGTGTTGACCGCGAGCCTTTTACCAGGTATGGGTGCCACTTTGGTTCCCAACTGGTTTAATAATGTCTTTACTTACTCAGGATCTAACAAGAGCTTGCAAGGTTTCTTCGATGCCATCATCTTGGTCATGGAGACCGGTTTTGCACTCACTGGTTTCCTTGGTGTTATTTTAAACTTATTCATTCCCCCATTGTCCGATGAGGTTGAGGAGATTAATGAAGTTGTTTTAGAGACCATTGGTTCTGCTGACGACAACGCATTGGAGGCTTACAGATCAAAGGAGAAAATGGTTTTGGGACGGACTCCCGAGGTATCTTCTACTTCCTCTAAATAGCTACAAATTCAGCACTCTGTAAATTAATATATTCTATTTTTGTGAAGTGAACACTTAATTCGTCTTAAATAGTGTCATTAATGTCTATATGCGATGAAAGCACTGGAATCAACGCTGATATGAAGAAAGAATTAAATATGTGAGAAGAGATGCAAAAGCACACGAAGTTGTTACTAGAACCCCTGCGTAGATGCCAAGATCCGTTTTGTTCATAAGAAATTGCGAAGTTTGAAGACCTATGACGCTCATTAAATAATTTGGAATAGTTTTAATGGATTCCCAAGACGAAAGTTGGCCAGCAAGATCTAGTTGTACGAATTCAACTTCATCGACATCGGCCATAATGGCTTTGAAAGGCGGTTCAGATTCTTTGGTAGATAATGCAGCTATCTTCATTGAGAGATCTCCTATCTCTTCTGTGTATTCGTCAAATTGTTGTTGGACCTCGTCATGGAATGCTTTGACTAGTCTTCTTCGCTTCCAAGGCTCAACAAAAAAAGTGGCGACTGCGAACAAACAAATATTAACTCCGGTGATAATCCATGTTCCCCATGTCAGGGCCTGTCTTATCTTATCACTCCAAAGTTGTTCCTCGTGGTAACGAGTGAGGATCTTCGTTCCTAACTTTAACTGTACATTGTCTAGGGCTTGTTCAGCATTTTCCAAGTTTTCTTTCGAGTTTGCTTCATTTTGCTGGTTTTCGTGATCGCTCTTGTAAAGTTCGGTGAAACGCTCGACATCGGCAGGCGACCAATTGTTCTTTCTAGTGAGAAGCTCGTTCACTTCCCGTTGCAGGGCCGAGCGTTTCTCAATAGCATCTGTGAACTGCTTTTTTGCTGATCTCACAGCTATCCGTGCATCCTTCACGTCCCGCTCCAATTGTTGAACAGCTGCCTTGTGCTCTTCAATTTTTGTATAACCTGTGATCTGATTCAAGGCTTTCGCTAGAGTTTTTATCCTGTTCTGGGAATCGTCAAGAAGAGCGTTCACAAACTTGTTGTAATTAGCTTTGGCTGCCTTGTACGTGTTTCGGAAATCTGAGTTTTCGCTTTTGAGCGCTGACTCCGTTGATGTGATTTCCACCAGCGGTGTGGTAGCACCGAGAAGTATAGTTACTTCATCTTTGGGACTAAGCTCTTCTTTGGCGCTCTTAACTTGATCAAAGTTCGTTTGTTTCGCACTTTTGATCTGTTTCGATACTGCCAAATTGGATGACTCTATAATGTCTCGAAGTTTGGCATCGTCGTAGCCAGAGGACTTAACGAAATTGTAGTGTAACTTGGCCTGTGTTGCTTTGGAATATATTTGAGTTTTGTAAACTCGTAGGCCGCAACGAATCATTGTGTATCTTTGGATATTGGAAGTGTTATCACCTGTGTATATTTGATTTAGAATTCGCGCTCACAACGATTTCTTGGTCAAATCAATGAACAAGTCTACATTAATAAATGTATGTTTTCCTTCTAAAATTTAAGTTTTTGTTAATTTATCAATCTAATTTAGGTTCCCTTCTTCGTCCTTATGATTCCCACAATTGTCACCTACATCACGGTTTACATGAAATTGGACTTGATGAGAGCTTTCGCTATACTCCAATTGTTGAGATCGATGAAGTCCAAAATTACGACGCCTGACCCCTTTTTGAAGTATGCCAGGATATCTGTTTCTGACACGGCCTTAGCCACCCTGTCAGGCCAGCATTCCTTCTTCATTAAGCCTGTTCCTGAGGTGAAATTAAGAAATAACTTACCTGGCTGCTCTGTCGAATTATAATCGATAGCTTTCTGCGTCATCGCTTTAATCAACTTTACCTTTTCTTTGATATCGCCTTTGTCATGCAACTCGCATTTGTCTTGAACTATGAATTCGCCTCTATCGTCCTCAGGAGTATTATACGACCATATCGAAGCGTCAAAGCCAAATCTAGAGACAAGATCGGGTTTCCGAATCGCAAATCTACGAAACAATACAATTTTTCCCCTTGCATCACCTATAGTGGGTAAATTTTGCTCAACATACCACCTTTTTTGGCGCTCCATTATGTAATTTTCCCAAAGTAGATTCCCGAATTCATCGTTCTCTTCATCCCAATCGCCCAATCCTTCAACTTTAAGGGACAAGATGACACATTCGGATGAGTTCTTACCAAGAAAATCGTAAATTTCATCAAGCACTTTGCTAAACTTCCTAGCAATGGGGATTCGAACGGGAAACTTCCCATGAACAACGGTCAACTCAGACGCTTTGTCGCCGGACTTGAGGGGATATTTTCCAACACGTATATCAAGAAATCTGACTCCATTTTTTAATTGGGTAGCGACCGATTGGTTCTGACATCTCACCGAAGGTAAGGTTCGATAACATGCCCCAGAATTATGGGTTCCTGGTATTGAAAGGGCACCTAAAGGTAAGTCGTCCGGAATTGAAGCCATCCACAAACATGACTTTACCATTTTTTTATTGTATTCTTTTTATGCACGTTTGGAGTAGAAATTGTTATCAGAGTTTTATGATTTGCGAAACATTCATGCTTTTTTATTGTACGTAAATTGTCCAGCCATGACGTTTGGGGTAAGTGGGCACGCGATGCCAGCCTCTATGTAGGTTTCCTGTTTGCGCTGTTGAAGAGTAACGATGATAAGAGTAACTGAAGCATAAATTAAGCAGCCGTGCTAGTTAATATATATTTACCCAAAAATTATTTTTCAAATTTAATCATCAGTCCAGATATCTTCGTATGCCACTTTCCCTTTAGTTTCAGGCACGTAATAGAAAATTACAACAAAAAAGAATGCTGCGGTCATAACAAAAATATAGAATACAGAATCTCCCAATGAATCTTTCAAGAAAGGAAATGAATATGCAATTGCGACGTTGGATAACCAATTGCAGGTAGTTCCTAAAGATTGAGCTTTGCCAATAGCTTCATGGCTGGAAAGTTCGCTAACCATTAGAAATGGAATCTGTCCCAAACCAAATGCGAATCCAATCGTGAAACCAAAACAACCCACAGCTGCTATGTAATCCTTTTTTAAGAGTAGAGCTGTCGGAATTATTACCGAGCAGAATCCCATTATCGCTATGGATAAGAGCAAAAGAAACTTGCGACCCCATTTATCAGTCAATGGGGACGCAACAGCGGCCGCAACAACGTTCGTTGCAGCTAAAGATGATGTCAAAACTAATACATTGGTCCCTGGCGGCACTATATTAGCAAGGACAGAGACTCCGTAAAAAGTTATTGCATTCATGCCACTCAATTGCTGAGCACACATAATGATAGCTATTGCGACCCATTCCTTTCTGTACTTGGATTCTGTTAAATATTCCTTAGGACTCAAAGTGCTGGGGTCGACCGAGCCTCTTCTTGACATCTCAGTAGAGAGTGGAACGAAATCAGTTTTAGGAGACGATTCGAGCAAAGACGACGTCTCTGACAAAACTGCTTGGGAGTTATTATCAGGCATGTTAGTAGATAATCTGCGCCAGTGTAAAATCTCATATTGCGCCGCGGCTTCGTCAGATCTCAAACTATTCAATATTCTTGTAGCTTGGGTGATTTTCCCGCAATGCATAATAAGCCACTTCGGAGATTCAATTGAGGTGAATAGAAGAATCAATTGAATCAATCCAATAGCTCCACCAAATACAAAAAGGTATCGCCATTCAAAGTCGTTACTCCATATAAATGCAATAATCTGAGCCAAAAGAATGCCAATGGGTACTCCAAACTGGAGAATAGATCCCATGAGACCTCTTTTATTAAAAGGAGAAACCTCATTAATGAATATAGGCGCCACTACCATTGAAGAGCCAGCTGCTATGCCTACTAGAAACCGCCCCACATCAATCGCTAAAAAGGAATTAGCAAATGCAATAGTCACCGACCCAATCATATACAAAGTTGCGGCACTTTGTAGAAGTGTTCTCCGGCCCGAGAAATTTAAAACGGAATGAGAGCCCACTAAAAGTGACGATATCAATCCCGCAACTGTGAATACTGTGTTGATGGTAGATATGCCAGACTTATCCATTGAAATGCATTGTTTTCTGTCCCATCGACCCCAAAGCGTTTCTCCATAGGGAGTTTTGTGTCCTTGTACGTGATCCTGGCACGATATAATATTCTGTGGTGCATTGAATACTGAGAGATGGAATCCGAACTGAAGCGTGCTGAAGCAACACACACACGTAGCCCAGACAAGCCGCCACCTTAGAGAATGTTCAATATATAGATGCTCGTCCATGTTGGACTTTTTAGAGTTGTCGACAAAAACTCGTTGTCGGGCACAGAGAGAGAGATAAAGATCTAGATCTATCGACTTTGATAAGAACTTCACAAGTTAGTCAAAACTCCCTACTTCAAGTACTTTCGGAATAGGGTACCTTTCTTAAAAATTTGAACATGATACGGCTGGTAAATCAAACAGTATTTATCTAAATCACAGCCGGTCTTATCTTGTAGATAGAGCTCCTGATTGTGCCTGAATCAATCGGCGATCCCCGAGCATATGAGCAAGGACTATCACCTACAAACAAACCATCTTTGCTTTCAAAATCAATCTTTCATAATAATGGGTGGTGAATGTAATGCAGAATAAGCTTGCAGGTAAATACTAGTAAAATAGCATGCTGTGATGTTCCTTGAGAATATTATACAATTTTGAGGCGGTGCACTAACAAAGAGTCGAAAACACTAGGTGCGCGAGTGCCGATTATAATTTTAAGTGAGCAATACTCTGCAGCAAGCAACCATGAAATGAATATGTCAAAAAGGCTTTTGGCGACGAGGGAAGAATTCCACTGTCCTTGTGTGGACTTGTCGATCTTATTAATTAGATGTATCAGATCTTACTGAGTTTTCGGCGCTTTCTGGATATCGAAGCGTTTTCTGTCAACTTTTAAATTTAGATTAGTTCGCAATCAATTGATCTCCTTTCCTTGTTCTCTTGCTATCTTTTTACTGAAGTGCATGTCTAGATCAAAGAAATTGTATGTGTACCTGATTTTGATGATCCAGACAAAGCATAGTTTAGCTTCTAGTTTCTTATGGTTGGCCCGTTTGGCTCCGTCCTGTAGCTGCCGTTGGTATCAGCGAGTCGTTGCGATCAGCCCTTGTAGAAGAATGACTGTTTCACGTCTAACCATGACGCCTAACCACCCCCAACTACATATCGCTCCTGCCCAGCGAGGAACCACCTAGATAAAAGAAAAAATCGCTTATCAGCTTTTAAAATTTGGTGCAATGAAGCGATCGACATGAATTAGCGAGAAAAGCTTATACACATTTTTAAGACTCTTCTTCATTCCAATATTTCGGCTATTTTTATCATTACGCAATCGATCGGCGCGGGTCCCTAACCGTACTTCCGAACGTCGCACTATGACATAACTCGCTGACAATACCCAAACCTCAATCTTGGCTACTGGTATCTGTAATATACAAACTGCCGAGCTTGATTGATTTTTGGTTTAAACGAGAGCACAGCCTCCCTGGAGAGATTCAACAACCTGTTTAACTCTAATTGATCAGAGTTTGGCCATTGTCTATTTTAGGAAAGGTCAAAATACTCATTAGTCAAAACATCCGTGCGAACGAGACCTCCCGCACAACTGTTTATCGCACGCCCTCGTAAATTTTCTTATGTTGATTATGTGCACGCTGACAAAAATTGATATCAAACGTCACAAGATTTAAAAGAAGATGGAAATATCCATTGGAAGCTAGACATAATCCTTTGTAAGACACTTCATTTCTTGGCTGCTGCTTATCTGATCTAGTAATCTGTTTTCTTGTGCCAAGATGCTAACGAATCCCAACCTTTGCTCTTCTTCAACGTCCTCTATAATAACACTAGGCCTACAGGCTGCACTGTCTACGCAGCCCAATATGGACCACAATCCCTCAATCCTGTTTGAAGTTTGACATATTTATCACTGCCCCAATTCCGCCCGCGCCATCTCTCATCTTCTTTTCTTTTGAATATATTGAAAGGATTTCCGGATAGACACTCCTTTTTTGAAATCAACACAAGTAACTTTCCGGTTCACGCTCTAGTGTCTCATCTAACCCTGCAATCTGCACCTCTCTGCAAAAAATAGCTTTCCTCAGTTACTAACCAAACTGCAACTCACTACTTACATCCTGTCACTCATCTTTTAGTCAACTCATTTGGCTACTACAACAAACATTATTTGGGGTTTGGATGTTTCTCTTCAAGAAAAAGAACAAATCCGGCACAGCCCCGGCTAAGTCGGCTTCGAAGAGCTCGACTCCCGCTCCTCTGTCACCGGTAATCTCTGGGGCAATGAACGGCACTTTTGTGCTGACCCCTAACGGCTCTCAGAAGTACTCGTTTCCTCGTCCTCCTAGGCTCTCTCCTTCGAGCAATCTGTTAGCATCGTCTCCTACGAGCAAAGTCCTGAATTTCGATAGCCCCAAGCAAGCCCCTGCCTCGTATGTTCGCCATGTACGTGCAGCCTCAGGAGCTAGCAATACAGTTAATGGAGAGAAGGTCCGCTCACCATCGTTACCCCAGCTCACGTTGCAAGACCGTCAGCGTATGGTAAACTCAGACTTGCCCCCAGAATTGCTGCCTGTCGTTAATTTGATGAATACTCAAAAGCTTCGTCAATACAATACCGGGGTTGTTTCTGTTCTTTCAAGTGACCAAAAAACTTGGTTACCTGCGGATGCAACCTTGACTGGCACTGAACTTGCTATTCAGATGCTTGGCTCTGGGAGCACTCGTTATATCAATATCCAAGATAGCTCAATCTTCCCGAACCCTGCTCGTGAGTCACCTGCCGCTGGTCATGATCTTGTAATTTTGCAAGATTTCGACAGCCGCCTGTTGACTCTTCGTTTTTCCGATGTTGAGCAAATGTACACCTGGCTTGCTGCTATTCACTTGGCTAAATTCGAGAGCACCTCGCTTCAAGAAGCATTCACTGCAGTGATATTATCTTTGAAAGGCCCTGAGTTGTCTGATATATTCACTCTTTTGTCTCACAAGCAAAGATTCGCTCGTTACGAATGGAGCAACTTGAGATTACCCCAAATTTCAAACAAATGGATTAAGGTCTACGTTTGTATCACTCCAGGTGATAATAAGAAAAAGGGCCGCATTGAGATATATGCGTCTGAAAAAATTACAAAAAAGAATCTAGTCTTGTATGTAGACGCACTTGACTCGGTCTACAACGTCTATCCTGAAGATTACAGAATGATAGATTTCAATCTGATCATGAAACTTGAAGGTGATGTCCACGTCAATAAAAACTATCAGCATCTCTTCGTGCATGGAAATGACGGAGAAGTTAAATCCCCAAAAATCAATTCTTCACCTGTCAAAAAATCAGATTCAGCAATGTCATTGTCTTCATTTGGTCCTCCAAATGCTGTTTTAGCTTCTCCAGTTCGTTCTCGCTCCAATTCGATCAGCTCTTCATCTTCCTTTTTCTTTAACAACCTTACAACTGGAACTGAGAATGATTCCCAAGGTGGTGCTATGCCATCATTCTTCAAAAAAAATGTAAACAGCAATTTTGTCAAAACCGATTACTTGTATTTAATGCCTGAGTCACACCCGGGTGTTAGCATCATTGAAATTATGCTTCGAAACTTCATTCATATCATCGATGCGTTTAAACTATATGGCCGCCCCGAGCACTTGATCAGTAGCAAACGGGATCCTTTGTCTATGCTCTTCGGTTTGCCAGCATTGCCTCATCACTGCTACATGGACTTAAGTGATGCAATTGAGGTAGTTGCAGTGAACTTCGAGTTAAGTTGTTTAAAAAATTGGAGCTTAAGTGATTGGAGGGTGACTTTGAAGGAGTATCTTAGCTGTAAACAAAGGGATTCGGATTTTAGAGGCAGCGGAAATATCTACGAATTGTTCAACTCTCTCGAGCTGCCTGCAAACAGTCCAAATGTTGCACAATTTCCAACAATGCAAACCTCTGACCAATTACAACAATCATTAACTTCCAAACTCAGAAGCCCATTCTTGGATTCTGCCCTGAAAAGTCTGGAATCCATGCCTTCCACCAATGCTTCCAACTCAGGTGCTCTTCCAAGTTTGGGGAACGGCTTTGATTTTAAAAGGAGTGAACAGGAAACCTACAACAGCTTTTCATTTGCTCAGCGTAGCTTGCATCCTATTATTGATATGCCCACGCCCCATGATGAAAAAGCTCAGCCAAATTTGATTCCGAAGGAGGGTATTGCCGTCCAACTTTGAGTAGTCTGTATTATTAAAAGAGCCTTTCTGGATATACTTGTCTTGAATTTTTATAGAGTATTACATAAAACCAAATAACCATCGTACTATCAAATAGATCATCGTCGACTTTCATCTGCAGCCGATACTCGATTCTCTCGGGACGACGGGCACTTGCACTAAAAAACGCTTTCAAACAAGATAGTAAAGCATACAAAGAAAAGAACTTAATTATGATTGAAAAACTTTTTTTTCATTATTTTTATTTTTTGAGATCCGACTCAGAGTATTGGCACCAGATAAAAAACACTTGAAAATTGTCTGTTTTTATATTCGATATCAATTGACCATTGATCATCAAAAACGAATTTTGCAATAAAAAAATGAAAAACGCAAAGAATTAGAATTAAATATTTCAAAAGGAAATTTTAAGGGAAGAACTTGCCATTTATAAAACGAAAATAACTCGGAATGCTTTTTTCACTGCTTACTCTTACAAAGTAAATTTCTGACTCGAAGATATCATACACCATCGTAGCCAAAAACGAAAAAGAGTGAGACAATGTTTGTCAAACATTGCTCACTTTGGCAAAAAAAAAATCGAGTATTATGTAATGACTTCTCCGAATAGCGTAAGGGCAGATATGTGAGTTTTTGATAATATTCTGAAATTGTGTATTAATGCTTTAATTTTCTCCTTGTTCACTGTTTCAGACCCCTATCCTTCTAAGGTCATATCTCAAAACGATTGCCAATTTAAGCTTAATGAGAAGGCGCATATCAACCCTTGATTGCCCCACCACTGAATCGAAACGCCCCTTGAAGTATGCCCAATAAATTATACTTACGATAATTTGTTGACTTCTGGTAATTTATATGTTAACGGCTTCATTTATCAATGACCATTTGTACTTACAATTCAGAAGTGATATTCCGTTACGAAGTCAATGAATATTAGTAAAAGTTTACATTCCCGAAATAAAGCCTATTGCCGATATGGACTATGATGTATTACCAGATTGGTTAGGACCCTTGTTATCAGAAACCGAAGATCGGGCATAGATGCATGTTAATTAGAAAAGCTCCTGATCATAACAAAGGTACCTATAAGATCATATGCTGTACAACTCTGTATGCAGACAGAATAGGCGATCAAAGCGCAGCTTGGAGGGCGAGCCGTGTTAGCTCCTTACACACCCGGGTTGACTAATTTCCTTGAAAGGATAGAAACATAATAGCAGGTTTGTGTAATGCATCTCTTACTATGCGCAACGTTGGATTTCTTGCAGATAAGGTTGAAATTCTTTGTTCACGCGTTGAGGCGCGTCACGTGTGCCGCTACATGGAGGTCCGAGAATTACCTCATACGCGTCAGTGAGGCATCACGACGCCATCGCCAAACCCTAACCGTGTTCCTTCACCTTTGCTCCGCGTGTCTCCTAACAAAGTACAACTATAAGTATTCCACTATTCCCAGCAGGTTCCTGAATTTTTTTAGGGCGTCACAACTTCATTATCTTAAAACAATCTTTGTCGACACTTAGTCTCAACTACAAGCAGACTCACACTCTTTTCCTTATCTAAACCATTAACACTTGTGAAAATCACCACAAGGTTTCTTTTTCATTCTTGAACTATATCGTATGTCCATCTCAGAGACCCCAACCCGTGGATTAACCGGTAAGATCTTAGAACTCGATATGACTAAAAGTGCTTCTATCTCCGACAAGTTGGCCGCAGAAGCTGCTGCTGCAGACACTAATGCTGCCTCCGACTCTTTGATCGGCAAGCCCAAAGACATCGTTCGTCCTGCCAACTTCCAAGAGGGTGGTGCCGAGCAGATGAAGAAAACAGAATCTGAGATTGCTGCTGCCGCTGCTGAGCATGCAGAGTTCATGAAGCGCCATAAGGTTCACAGACACCAGTTAAAGGCCCAAGAGAAGAATGAGCCTTTGTTGCAAGAAAACAAGCGCCGTTTTGTAATGTTCCCAATTAAATTTCACGAGATTTGGCAAATGTACAAGAAGGCTGAGGCCTCTTTTTGGACCGCAGAGGAAATCGACTTGTCCAAGGACATTGGAGACTGGAATAATAAGTTGAGTGACAACGAACGTTTTTTTATTTCGCGTGTTTTGGCATTTTTCGCTGCTTCTGATGGTATCGTCAATGAAAACTTAGTGGAAAACTTCTCTGCCGAGGTGCAAAGCCCTGAAGCCAAATGTTTCTATGGTTTCCAGATTATGATGGAAAACATACACTCGGAGACATACTCATTGTTAATTGAAACCTACATCAAGGATCCAAAGGAGGCTGATTTCTTGTTCAATGCCATCGAGAACATTCCATGTATTAAAAAGAAGGCTGACTGGGCTTTGCGTTGGATTAACGATGATGAAGCTCTTTTCGGTGAGCGTTTGGTAGCTTTCGCTGCTGTTGAGGGTGTCTTCTTCTCTGGTTCGTTTGCTTCCATCTTTTGGTTAAAGAAGAGAGGGTTGATGCCCGGTCTTACCTTTTCTAACGAGTTGATCTGTCGTGATGAGGGCTTACATACGGACTTTGCCTGCTTGTTGTTCTCTCACTTGAACAATAGACCAAACGCCAACATTGTTGAAAGAATCATCACCGAAGCCGTGGACATCGAGAAGGAGTACTTCACAGATGCCTTGCCTGTCAGTTTGTTAGGTATGAACAGTAGCTTGATGTGTCAATATGTCGAGTTTGTAGCTGACAGATTGCTTGTTGCATTGGGTAACAAAAAGGTTTACAACGTTACCAATCCATTTGACTTTATGGAGAACATTTCTTTGGCTGGAAAGACAAACTTCTTCGAGAAGAGAGTCTCTGATTACCAAAAGGCTGGTGTAATGGCCAAGTCTAACGATGCCACTGCTTCGAATCACGACTTTTCATTCGATGATGACTTTTAAACTCTCTAAAATAGCATTGTGTCCGAGGATTATGGCACCTGGAGTGGCTTCAGCACACTGCTTAAGAATAATGAATGATAGGCTGGTTTCAAATCAATATATAATAAATTTGCATTACTTAAGTTTATCTCAGTATTTTGATGAGTGATATTTTATTTCGCTCAAACTTTGAGCATGTTCTTCCTTAGATAAGAATAAAAGCAAAGAAGACAATTTAGACTGTAGATTTAAGTGTATCTTCATGAACACTTTCCCTTGTTAGTTTGCGTTCTTATCTTTACAAATCAATATCCTGTTTCACCTCATCTCTTGTCACAATTCCTCTTTTGATCAATGGCTGCAAATGCGTTTCATTGCGGCTTGTGGGCTCTGGACGTTTTTTTAGCTAAAAATAAAAAGAGCGACATATGTAAATGAGATACGCAGAAACAAATTTGGAGATCACTTGACTTGATCGCTTGTGATGTCGTGTTTTAGGGAAACCAAATTTTTCAAGCGTGTGCCATCGCCACTATCCGTGACAGAACAGTCGTGCCGCAATTTGCATACACGCAGAGCGTCTCAAACGAATACACTGTCTTTTGCTTTTGTTTCGGTTTTTTGTTCGTTGGATTGTTATATTTTCTATGAAAATTGACAGTTTTTGGGTCCATAACGAATTTGATGCAGAGAATTTGGCCCAACTGAAGGAGCAGAGAAGTTTGTTTCAATCATAATTGTTAGCCATCTCTATCTCTCAATGTAACTAGGCCAAAAAAAACGTGAATTAAATAGCGATGAAGGCTGGGCGAAGCTGACAAAAGCCCTTATCTCAGATAAGGCATTTGAGGTGTGTTTGGGGCCATCTCCATTCGAAATGTAAGTCCTAAACACCCTGTTTCTACGACCTAAGCGACACAGTGTCTCGAGTTCGAATTTAGCAAGAGGTAATCAGGTTTTTGTATGCAGTAGCTACTCACTTTTGTATCATGACTGTTTTTACTACAAATTAATGAGAACAAATGGCTAAAGGAAAAAATAAACAAAGCGAAGATAGAGCAAATAAAAGTCGAACTTCAAATGGGCACAAATCGAAACAATTTCATTCTCGAAAAGGGAGGCAAGAGGAAGGCTCACATAACCATGCTCAAAGTGTATTACCAGTGAAGCTTGCCATGTGGGATTTTGATCAATGCGACCCAAAAAGATGCTCAGGAAAAAAGCTCGAGCGCCTTGGCTATATAAAAAACTTGCAAGTGGGTCAAAAGTTTCATGGTGTCGTAGTGTCCCCCAATGGAAAGACTGTCGTTTGTCCCGATGACCGAGAGATTGTGGAATCATGCGGTGCAGCAGTTGTAGAATGCTCCTGGGCCCGACTTGACGAGATTCCTTTCCACAAAATTGGGGGAAGAAATGAAAGATTGTTGCCTTACTTGGTCGCTGCAAACACAGTCAATTACGGTCGCCCGTGGAAACTTAACTGTGTAGAAGCGCTTGCGGCGTGCTTTGCTATAGTTGGTCATTTAGATTGGGCAGAAGAGCTTCTTAAAAATTTTTCTTGGGGTCTTACCTTTCTTGAAATTAACAAAGAGCTTATAGAGATATACCAACAATGTTCGGACTCTGAGTCGATCAATCAGGCACAGGACAATTGGCTAACAAAGATTGAAGAAGAAGTTAGACAGAGAAAGGAGAGAGGTGCCGATGAAGATGTTTGGATGACAGGAAACGTGAACCGACAAATAGATGAAAGCGATAGTGAAGAAGAAGAAGACGTGGAATACGACGCACTTGGGAATGCTATCACCAAAATTTCTCTAAAAACCGAAGATGGAGAGGAGAGAAAAGCTGATGATCCAGAAGACGAAAACGATAATCGAGAGGATGAAGGTGAAAAAGAACAAGATGAAGAAGTAACCGAAGATACAATCGAACACAAGTTAAAGAACGATGTCCGCAGATGTAGCCGTGTGCTGGGAGAGTTTTGAAGATAATATTTTAATTGAATAGGAGAATTGTGTGTTTATCCGACCAAATATCTCTCTAAATTCTTCATCTGATCTTTTAATAATGTGATTTCTGAAGTCAAATTACGGATCATTGAGCTGCTGAACCAGAATTAAGGATTAAATCTCAAATTAAAAGGTGTATAAGAGAACAATATTTTTTATGTTTATATTCCGTTGTAAAAAAAAAGTCCACTTAATAGAATCATGGTCTTTTGCCTTTATCTTGAGTGTAGTGCATTCTTAACTGATACCAACAACATGGCAAATGCGCCGATTACGATAAAGCATTTGCCATTGCTACATAATCCGCTTATAAATGCCTTATTCAATAACCCATTTCATGGTACTGCTCCAACAAAACTCACAATTCGAGAAATTGCAGAGAAGCACACTGATTACACCATCTTGGTTCCTCCTGCTTACATCCTCAACAACAACTTTGACTCTCGAAAAAGAAGGCTTGCCGATCTATGTTACAACGATGACGAATTCGTTCGATCTCACATCATTAAGTCAGCTGCTCCTTTCTCGGTCTCGACAGCTCCTTTATCAAAGTCACAGCTGATAATATACGACACAATGAATGGAAGACAGGTTCTTCTACGAGGTGGCACAATTCTCACAGGCAAAAACTTCAAAAAGAGCTCGCGTGTCAAAGTGATGTCGATTCATCAGTTTGTATCATTTTGCGATTATCTTCCAAAGGGTAGCAGATTTCTTCTCATCTTCATCGAAGACACTTTACTCTATAGCCTGAGACAACAAGATGTTTCTGCCAACAAAGAATCCCGATTTGGAATCTCTGAACTAAGCCGGAACAGCAAACTTGACATTTCTTTTGAAGAGCTTCTTAGAAAATTTCCTCTTCTTTCAAAATCCTTGTCTCAAAGATTTTATACCTTATTTCACCACAACAATAGGAAGCTTGAAAAGCTACGAACAAGACAATCAATGAAACTTACCGAAATTGTCAAAGAATTTCGAAGTTTTGAAGTTGAAGTAGTAGCAATTATACAAGAGTGTATAAACGCTGAAACTCCCGAAGGTGAAAAGCTATACAACATATTAGATTCTGTTGTAACGCTGCATCCTGAGATAGACATGAACGTACTTGTCCATGAGTATGTCGAGCTTAATTTATATGACAAAGTTTGGCAGCAGCTTGTCTACCAGTTTGATAGATGCTCAGAAGATTCCATTCAGAAAGAATCCGCCCTTCATAAGAAATTGACTACAAAATTGTATAACGATCTATCCTGCTTATCTTTGAACCAACTAGATGTGCCTGTTGAAGAGCCTTGGCAACTTAATATCTTACAAAGCCGTATAACCGAGGCAATCAATACAATATCAAAACTTCAAACTGGAGACGCATTGAATCAAAAACAGAAAGTAGCGATAATCCGAGAGGCAATTAATGCGTTGACAAACGGCAACGATAATCACGACAAATTAGTTATTGACGCAGATACGTTGATCGGACTATTGATTATGGTCGTTGTTCACTCAAAAATCCAGGATTTGGAGGCACATCTCGTCTATATACGTCATTTTGGAGTTATGGGAGATAACACTGAAGAAAGCAAAAACCATTCCTCAAAAAATCTTGGATACCTAAATTATATTTTGAGTAATTTTGACGCCGTTATCTATTTACTTTCATCCAATAAGGACAGTCCTAACGGAAATCATTTGTTGAATTTGGTGTCCGCTTCTGCTTCAAATTATGATTTTTGGTATGCGATAAAAACCGAAAACGAGGTTGCTTTAAGCCGGATTTTAGATTCGGTCAACGAGCAGTATGGAACTCACGAGATTCCAAGATCGCATTTTATCAGAAGTAAAAACATCCACGGCGAAAGCTGCTTCGTTTTTGCCGTCAGAACCAAAAATTTAGGCATCTTCAGGACTTTATTGCACTATACGTATACTTGGATTCTGTTCGAGGAATTTGTCTTTGACATGAATACAACCACTGAACAGAACTTGCTAATGATTGCATTGCAAGAAGAAGCAAATGATATCGCATTAGAGATCATCGAGATCATCAACGAAAATGCGACTATTGAAGAACGTCAAATGTACTACAATTTTCAGGATAAAAACGGCCGGACAGTGGGCCACTACTTGGCTTACAATTTAGAAGCTATAGAAGCTATTGGCTCATTCATTGATTGGAGTATCAAAGACCATAGTTCGCAAACACCATTATTTGCCCTATGTCGATGCTACGATCACCCTGAATACAAACTTATGTTAGAAAAGGCATTCTTCCATGTCTACAATCAGAGCCAAGAAACCTTAACGTTCGATCGGCACACAGACAAAGCGGGCAATACATTACTTCACATTCTTGCAAAGGGTATCAAGGAGTCGAAGTTGTTAAGTTGTAGTCGTGCATTGGTGGACATTAATCAGTTCAATTACAAACAACTTACCCCTATGTCCTTGTATGTCCGCTACAGTCGACCAGAGAACCTTCGAGTAATTTTGCAGGACCAGAGACTCATCTTCGATAAAGAAGATAGAAAGCAATATTACAACGTGTTGGATTACTATAGCTTCTCTGCCAGCAAATTATCTACTGGATCTAATGGAGACTTTCCAACAGTCCAAAGGCTTGTACTTGCTAGATATTTCGAAGAACTTTTCCCATCAAATTCTAGGAGATACTTCGGCATTTTGAATTCCCGATTGGACAATACTTTAAATGATTGGCTCGTGAACATTGTCCATTTCCAGCATACTGACCAAAAATCTTTCTACACAAAATATGTGGCAATGGACGCGTTACTCCAGTTTTACCACTATGTAAAGCGAGTCACATCTTTGAAATTTTTTCCTCAACCAAAAGCAATATCCGAAAATTTCATAAAAGGAAAATCTTTGGTTCCAATTTTTGTCAAATATTGCATGAACCGTAATCTTGAGTATTTAAACGCATTCATATCATCAGTTCATTTTCTTGAGTCAAGCAGCCTGGCCATCATTTACAATAAGTTTTCTAAATTCCTTCTAAATGATGCAAATCTAAAATCCGAGTTTTTGGGCAAAAAAGAAGCTGCTGAATGCGATGCAAGAATTTCACTTTTAACACATTCTAATGTATCTGACATTGTAAATTTTGTGGAATACTCTCAAGATGATACAAGATTCTATCTTTCAGCTATGCAAAAAATCAGAAAGCTTTTCTGTGCTGATGGAATGAAACAATGTGAGAGAAGATACATGTTTGACAGATTTTTGAGCTCCTTATGTTCATTAGATCAGCTAGAGCAAAACTCTGATACCGAAATTAGAAGAATTGATGCTTCTTCACTAAAAATCGAGCCGTTCTGTCTTTGGCTTGAATTGTGCGCAGAGGAACTCCTAAAAAACTGCTCAGCTTTGTTAGCAAAAGTTTCCCGATGGAAAGTTGCATATGGGAAAATCCAAGAATTGAATAATGAGCTCCTTCTCATAGAACAACAGATATCTGCTACTAAAGAACCTAAGCTTGATTTTCAGCCTCAACCATCTGGTACAACTCGTTCAAATTCTCTTTTCATTGAACTGTCTTTTAAGGATACAGACATCCCAGAAGATAGTTCATTTTTTAGTTTCGGGTTAGTTGACGGAAAACGTGCAAGGTATAAGAAGATTTTGACATTAAAATCCGAAACTTTCAAGCATCTCATAGATTTGAACCTGGACATCAAGACAGAACATGAGATGATTGCCGCATCAATATCACAATTTATTGCATTCAGATCGAATTACCTTGTTTTTGGATTAAAGCGATTGACTAAGTCTACGCTTTTACTGATCCGAAACAGGCGATTTGAGTTAGAAAAATGTCTTCTCGAATCTCGAACTTGTCATCTTAAAATATGAGTTAATACTATTATTAAACAAAAGAAAAAAAAAAAGAAAAAAGGATGTCAACAAGGCTTCATTTGATTTCTGCTCAAGGTCGCGTCGCTGTAATAATTATCTTTTTGGTTGACTGTTTCAGGGAAGGTTCTGGAGCATCCGTGCACCCCACACTATATTAAATTCCCAACACTCTCTTATACGTTCTTGTGAATTCAAGACTTTAAACATGGCAGCTTCTAACAAAGATTTGGCATTGGCCATTATCAACTTCTTAAATAAATGTGTTACTGACAAAACTATTAGTGAGGAATTTTCCGAGTCCGTGGATGTTGCAGTTGACTGTATCGCTGACGCCTTCGAAGTTAACAAAGAGGCAGCAAGTTCCGCCTTAGGTGGCAAAAGCTTACTTGATATAGTCAATGCAAGTTCTCTAAGCACTTCCCACGTGTCTGCTGGCTCGTTTGCAGAGGTCGATGAGGAGGCTAAGGCTAAAGCGAACGCTTTAAAGGGTGAGGGTAACAAGGCCATGGCTACAAAGGACTTTGATACTGCAATTGCCAAATATTCTGAGGCCATTGCTTTAGATGCATCTAATGTTGTATTTTTGTCGAATAGAGCGGCTGCATATTCGTCCTCATCCCAACATGCTAAGGCAATCGAGGATGCCAAGGCAGCCATTGCTTTGGATCCTAACTTCTCCAAGGCTTACTCGAGATTGGGTTTAGCTGAGTATGCTTTAGGTAACGCAAAAGGTGCAATGGAAGCATACAAGAAAGGAATGGAAGTTGAAGGTGCGCAACCTTCTGACGCTATGAAGAGAGGCTATGAGACTGCCAAAAAGAGGGTCGAGGAAGATTTAGAAAGTAGTATTTCTAAAGGAGAACAGGCCACATCTGTCTCCTCAGCAAAATCTGTATCTGAATCGACCGATTCGTCTGCGTCTGCCAGTTCTGGTGCTAGCGCCGGTGGATTCCCTGACCTCTCCTCCATGTTTGGCGGTGCTGGGGGAATGCCTTCTCTTGCAGAAATGATGAACAACCCGCAAGTTATGCAAGCTGCCCAAAGCTTGATGTCTAACCCCGAGGCAATGCAAGGTTTAATGAACAATCCTATGCTTCGCCTGATGGCTCAAAACATGGGTGCCGGCGGTGGTCTCGAAGGTTTAATGAACAACCCTGCTTTGCAAGATATGGCAAAACTGTTTATGGGCGGTCAGGGAAAGCAGTCAGATTCGAAGGATGCTGAGTAAAAATGTAACCTGTTGACCTTGTTTAGAATAACAAATTTACTTGAAAGTTCGAACTACAAAGTGAGCTTTTATTGTTCAAACCGTCTCGTTTGCATCTCGTAAAGAAGCAGAATAAAATAACAAATAATTAAATAAAAATATAGAACTCAATAATTTAATATTAAAATTCCTAGTTTTCCTTAGAAACGTAGCTGTTGGTTTACACCTTGTTTCTGTGCTCGCATTAGATCGATTGTACACAGTCTCAGTGTTTACTTTCAAACAACTAAAAAAGATTCAGGCTTGACTTGTAAGTCATATCGTTTCAAATTATTGTTAGAGCCCTGAAAGAGTATTTATACCGATTGATTGGCCACTTGCGATATCTCCTTATTAATTCTACTCGCTAGTTTTCATAAGCATTGCCTGTGCTCCCTCAATGGCACTAGATGCTACCATCAAACAGTCATCAATCAATGTTTCTGTACGCGTCAGGCCGTTCACAGATGAAGAAAAAGAGCATTTAATACAACCATCGGGATCCCCTTCCTTTGCTAGCGAGGGTCAACTACTGCCAGAGCTCTTTCTGCCTTCCAAAGAACAACAACGGTCTATTCGAAAAATCGTGAATGTTGTCGATGAAAAGATGCTCATTTTCGACCCACCTGAAACTTCTCTATTAGTGTCAGCACAAAGAAGGTTGTTCCCCAACCGACAATTCAAATCAAAGATCAGGGACCGAAGGTTTGTATTTGACCAACTCTTTGACGAGAATGCGACCCAGCAAGAGGTCTATACAAAGACAACGAAACCTCTACTAGATAGCATTGTTGACGGATATAACGCAACGGTGTTCGCATACGGAGCAACTGGTTGCGGTAAAACGCACACAATCCTGGGGACACCACAGGACCCTGGCGTCATATACTTAACCTTGAAAGAGCTTTACGAACGAATAGACCAATTAAGTGATGAAAGAATTTTTGATGTGTCTGTACTGTTCCTAGAAATTTATAACGAAAGCATTCGCGATCTTCTAAATCCGGAAACGCCAACAAAGTTACTAAATTTACGGGAGGATGCAAAGAACAAAATAACAGTTTCTAACCTACTGTCTCACAAGCCGGTCGATGTCGAAGGCATAAAACAGCTCATAGTAGTCGGAAACCGAAACCGAACTTCCTCACCAACTGAGGCTAATTCTACCTCATCAAGATCCCACGCAGTCTTGCAAGTCAACGTTGCACTGCAGCATAGAACAGCTAGTCTTGAAAGTGAGCACATATTTGCAACTTTGTCAATTATAGATTTAGCTGGAAGCGAGAGGGCTGCCAATACAAAAAATAGAGGTGCAACATTACACGAGGGTGCCAACATCAACAAGTCCTTGCTCGCTCTTGGTAATTGTATAAATGCATTATGTGATCCAAGACGAAAAAATCATGTGCCATACCGCGATCTGAAGCTAACCCGTCTTTTGAAATTTTCCTTGGGAGGAAACTGCAAAACAGTGATGATTGTATGTATATCACCACTGTCTAAGCATTACGATGAGACTTTCAACACACTCAAGTATGCTGATAGAGTGAAGGATATTAAAACCAAGGTCATACGAAACATGCAAAACCTTGATAGGCACGTTGGTTCATACTTGAAGATGATCACTGAACAAAGGCAAGAAATAGAGGAATTGAGACTGCGCGAAACAAAAATAATTGAAGTCGCAAAAAGCAAAATTCATGCTAAGAATAAGAAATGCTTAGAAGCCATTATACAACAGCTGTCATCTCTCAGGATAATTATTGATAGACAAATTTCTGAGAAGTGGAAGAAATACTACGTGCTTGCGAAAAGAAAACTTTTGCTCTCAAATCTCAATGATTTAGAAATCATACACTCCGCCATGAAAACTCACCGAGAAGAATTATTCTCGCAGCGATTTTTATCATCAATCGAGCATTGTTTCATGCAAATTGAGCAGTTAAAGAACAAGTTTAATGAGCTGATCTTATACCTTGAAAAGCTTTATGACTCCTCATCGGAAATTGAAGAGGCTTTAAATCGATCGAAACTGCTTGCGGAGAAAAGATTGCAAGAGATTGAAGGTTGGACTGAAATACACACGCAGCTTTTCAATTCAATGTATGAAGCAGTGGAAGACCATCTACAAAACGACCTTCTTCTCAACTCCTCAGTTCTATTTGACTATTTAACGTGTAATCTAAATGACTTTCAGTTCCTTCCTCACGCGTTTTGTGAACTCTCTCAGATCGGAACAGATTCAATAGAGGAAAAAAAATTGTCACAAATTTTCGAACATGCTTCCAAAGTTCTCGAACTGATGAATAATTCTGACTACGATATCGTGATTGAGGAATTGACATCTTCGTTCATGACAAGTAAACTTAAGTTAGGAAATGTTGATTTGGCATCACTTTCGCCTCGGCCACCAATAGGTATGGGTCCTGAAATCAAGAAACCTGATAAAAGAGCCAACTCATCACCGTTGCGTAATTCTCCCGCTAGCAAGCGAGCAATACGTATGCAACTAGAGGACAGATCAGAGAGTAATACAGAGATGGACACAAGTACCGAAATTTCGATGCTCAATAAAGACGATGATTCTCCCTTGTCTGATCGAATTAATCATTCAATTATTGATGCGGAGGATCTAACTTTTGAGCCGCTACTAGACTCTCCTCCATTGTCTAAAATCAACAAGACTTTGGACATCAAGAAGCCCAAACTTCTTTCAGCTGATAGATTCTCTCAACTAGATTATTCCTCGAACGTGAACAGCTTTACAAAGGTCCCATTACTCAATAAGGAAGCAAGCAGCAAAATCTTGACTAACATACATAACTCACCAGAACCGGATCAAAGTATTATTTTAGATGACGAGACATAAGATAAAAGATGTTTCAATTGCTATTTATCCAGATGGTAGCACAGAATCTCGACGGCAGATACGTGCAAGAGTCACCAGTTCGGAAAAGATCAACTTAACGGAGTGCAGACCCAAGTATTTACCCACAAAGGATGAGATGAAAAGCATTCTCGCTGATTGACGTGGAATTTGCAATCGATTGCGCCAGGATTCACTCAAAGCGTAAATTTAAAATTCAGGGTCTACAAGGAAGTGTGGTCTTATTGGTCTTAAGCACACAAATGAATTCACGTATTTAGTTTGATAACGATTTCGGAATCAACAAGGCTTGCCCTTTGTGAGCGACTAACGGTTATTATTCTCACCTTCTTACAAGCGAATGAGCTGTTTGAAGTATTCAATTGGTTCACATTTTATAAGTTACCTTTTAATAACGCCAGTTTAATTAAATTACCAATAGATGTGTAACTGGGAGGAATATAATTATTAGAATAGCGAATTATGTTTTACATAAATGCACATTTCCCATCTTTGTCATCTTTGTTCAAGGCAGTCTTTCCGCTTTTCTTTAAGCGTTTTGCAATCTTAACAGCCACTTCTTTGTCTTCAATACGCTTCAACGCCCTTTCGTATCCACCCTCAGCAGATTTGATGAACATATCTTGAGCAAGTTTTTGATCTGCTTCACATCCCTTGCCCACTTGTAAAAAGTGCCCGTATGTGTACTGTGCTTTAGGGAACCCGCAATCTGCAGATTTTTGAATCCAAAGAAGTGCCTCTGCCTCGTTGATTTCTAAGCACTCAGCACCACATAAATACCAAGCACCTAAAGCAAGCATAGCACCCGGATGTCCCAGAAGAGCAGCTTGCGTGTAGTAGTTGATTGAGAGATGATCCGTGGGTACACCATCTACTCCTTCTTCGTAATGCTCACCGAGCCTAGCAGCAGCTTCAACATGATTGAGAGCAGCAGCCTTTGTAAATAATTTGACGGCGTATTCCCGGTCTCTTATAACTATATCTTTGTAGCCTTCATAGTAGATTTTTCCTAGTTCATAGGGAGCAGCTGCAGTGAGCTCGGTGGCAACAATGGATGCTCTTTCGAGCCAATTGATTGCCATTTTCTTATTCGTCATGTTATCTGCAATTCCCATTCGGGCATAGAAGTGATAAACACCCAACTTGTACATTGCAGCAGGATGCTTTTCTGAAGCGGCTTTCTTTAAGAACTCAATTCCCTTTCTAGCATCTCTTCCGGTTCCCAACCCTTCTTCGAAGCAATGAGCAACACGAAAAGCGCTCTCCGTATGACCATGCTTTGCTGAAATTAAAAACAAGTTGAAGGCTTTCTCATCGTCGACCTTCCCGAAGGCTCCTGAACTCCAAGCATCACCAAGCAAATATTGAGCCTCAACATAGCCTTTGTCTGAAAGACGCTTTAAATAGTGCTGCGCCTCCTTTAAAAAAAAGGACATCTGAGCCAGATTATCATTGGGATTATTTAAAGATAACGAGCTTTGTCGACGACTCGAGGAACTTACATCGGACAGAGATCTGCTGTGGACTTTCGGCGTACTTTCCCCAAGTTTGTGATTTAAATCCTTTAACTCTAGTGCCATTTGCAACATAAATTGAGCATAGTGAAATAGGACCTTTGGATCATTGGATCGTTTGGCATTTTTGCGGTATTGCTCGGCAGCCTCGAGACGAGACTTCAAATTTGTACTATTGGTACCCAAATGTTGTTTAACTAAGCTTTGGTCCATAAAGTGTAAAGGCGAACTGTCAGGTTTGAAAAATGACAGACAGGATGATGCAGATCTGTTGTGACTGGATCTATTGAAACTATTTCCAGCGGTGGGCAAGTCGGACTCTGAGTGCGATAACACCGACCCAGGTTCTTGCGCTTGCAGGGATTCTAGGTTGAGTGCTGGTACAGAGGAACCTTCTGAATAATACAGAGTATCAGGAGATGCTGCTAATGCCTTTCCGTTGTTTAGGGAACCTAGAAGCGCTGCCCTATCCACTGCAAAACGGGGACTGGACACGCCAGAACTCTTGTTGGACAGCAGATTAATTTCAATTTGAGTAGTGCCTTCACCGCGAACAGGAAGGAACATTTCGCCTTGCCTAGAGCCCAGGTTAGTCGTCAAAGTGCTGGCGTTGATACGTTGTCTATACGGATGAGAAGCCATTTTTTGAAGCTTGGCTCTTATGTATATACAGAAAAATATTAAAATCAAACAAGATTATAAGAAGATCGAGCGGGCTATGCGACGACGGATCCTTGTGGAATTTGTTACACCAGTGTAAAAGTTGTGTGAGGGCAAGGGGTTAAGGATATGGAATCGTCGAAGATTTCTGCGAATTCTGGTATACAAGAACACCGATTAGGGACCACTATAAATAGAATTTGAAGCAAAAGCAATATTCCTGGGCTAAGGATAAAGTAATGGCTACGATAAGATTCAGTCTCGGGCTATGATGTGTGGAAAAAAGTAGACATTAGTTACTTCTAAACACTATGTCATAGCAGATTTCAATCGAAGTATTACTCTGCAGGACCATCAGCACGTAGCGTTTCGAAACGTACCTTTCACAGGGCGTTGTTACAAATTGAATTGATTGTCCCCAAAAATCCCGATTGTATAAATCATAATATGTTGAGTCAGCCTTATGACTTTATATATATAATCACTTAAAATTGGTTAGTGGGGGTTTCATATGTATTTTTATCATAAATGCGAAATGCAACGCGTTTCTATAGGTAGGTCCATAGCCATGAAGGAGCAGGTGTAGTATCGGTAGGCAGGGAAACACAACAATTCTATTATCATTTCGAAGGGCCAGATTTGCGCAACAAAAACCTAAGACGTAATCTGTATAAAACTTTCATTATATCTTCTTGTGAAACTAATTGGCATGTTAAGTAATTGGCAATAATCCATTCTCATTTAGTGCATAAATTTGAATTTGAATGAGGTAGCAGGTAGTGACGAAGCTTTTGCAGTTGTGATTAAATGTAGTTTGAGCCTCAAATAGTTAGGAGGAAGTGAAGTATGCCAATAGATGGCGGAGTAATTATAGGGATGTGCAAAAGGGACAAGAAGTAAGAAGTAATTAAAAATGAGATACCGAAGTCTTTTTATTAGAGAAATACCAAGAATAACAACAACCACAACAACTAAAGACTACGCGCCTTTTGCATATCGTTATTATATTTCATCACGAAACCCAGAAGTTTCTAAGATATATAAGCATAGAGGGCAAGTATTGCAGCTAAGATAACCCCAATAAGGGTGTACAGAAAGTCATGGAGTTTGGGATCTTCTTGCTGAATCAATAAGCGGGCCCTGTCTTCCGGGTCAAGAGCAGCAGGTTCCAATACAGATTGTTTTTTATGGGAGGCTTCCTCTAGGAGTTTATTCTCTCTTTTTTCCTTCTCAACAACCTCCAAGTCCAATTTGTTTTGCGAACAGATTTCTGGGAAGATGTTTGCAAAGCGTGTGTTCTCTTGTGTGTTGTACTTCTTGCTTTCCGCCGCCAACTTGACTTTAACGCTATCTGTAGTTTTTATGGACCCAGTTGTTTGCTCGTTGCCGGTCATAAAGCTCAATAAACCCGTCAAAATTGTCAGCACGCTCCAGGTTGGGTTCCAAGTATCTGGATGATAATCACTCATACTTAAACAAAGTCGAGTGTTGCAAGAGAACCGGCCGTTCGGCGTTATAATAGAAATCGATGGAGGTTTAAATGGATACTCTGGAGGGAACCGAAGAATTCCATGGTATTGCCCGTTTTCATACGGCGTCTTTGGGGGTCCTGTTATGACATAGTGCCACTCAAGAATGTTTTCATCATTCGGGCGGGCAATAATAAAAGGCGGAGGATTTGAGGAAATAGCCTTATATTCCTTGTTCAAACGCCGCTGAGCTTGTCTTGACACCATAAGTTTGATTTGGGAATTCTTTTTGGGTATCGTTCGGTTTTGATAGGGGGTTTAGCTTTTATGGACACTATATTACAAGTCTGATTCGAACTAGATGAAAGATTACTAGCCTTGTAGAAAAAAAAAAAACGAGACCGCACGGTGGAATAGTGTTGAAAAGGTTTAAGTAATCTAAATTTTTAACCTGCTTTGTGAAGAGGATTGTTCTGAAAAGCTGGACTGGGGTATGTGCGAGTGGGTTCGTCGTGCGTAGAGTAACATTACGAGGTGTCACACCAGGGGTTCGCTAAACAGCCAACAAAAGCAAAAATATACAGAAAAAAAAAAAAACTTTAGAAAATTCAGATTCCCCATAATCTGAGAAAATAAATTTTTCAAAATTCCCAATTTATAAATAATTAGTCACAACTGGGCGTAGGTCCATTTAGCCCATAATAATTATTTCAATTCATGAAAAGATTCCCACATATATCTGTTCTCTACCATCAATGATGCAACTAGTTCAGAATGAAATTTCAACACTGATTTTCAAAGATATCCGCTAAGTTCGCTTTCTACACCATATCAGATGTTTACCAAAGCATTAGGCACATACACATAAGATGTCCATTGCTTCAAAGAATTTCGGAATTGACCAAAAAAGTAGCAAATTATCAAGAAAGTCCTTCATGGTCTTTTCCTTTTTTAGGTCCTATTCTCTGTTTTCTGACAGGAAATTCTCAGCTTCGTGACCAATTTTCCGTTTCCTTATCTGACCGAATGGCTCATGTGACCTTTTAGGAGGCCAACTTCCGAAGCGCGCTCACGAATTTTAAATCAAATTTAATTGAAACTTCGTTCTTAGTGAATTTGCTCGTAAGTATATAAGTCGAATTATTTAAGAGTAGTTTGAATTAAAATAGTTGTGTGATTAAAAAACTCCAGCTCTTCGTTTCTTCCCTCTTCTTAAATGTGAACTCCGTTTCAGAGTTGTAATCTAGGCTTGAAAATGGGCGCCCTTGAGATAAGGTACAACTGATTCAAAATGAATACCAAAATAGGATAAACATTGTCAAACAGTCGAATGAATTAATAAACAAAAAAAAAAAAAAAAAAGAAAAAAAGAAAATAATCAATACGAAAACAGTTGCGATATGTTTTCAGAACTGTTGAAACATAGCTATTACAAAGGACCAACTGATTTCGGGTCTTATCACTCCAGTTAAACTAAGGGGATTCATCTTTCTACATTAGACATACAAGAGTATCTAAGGACGATAACACAATCCATGTATTTTTTTACTTGATATCAAATCAAAGTTTTTACGGCTCAATTCAGCAAATAAACATGTTCTTCAATGAGCTTTATTGCCATAATCGATTATTTACCAATGCATTTTTTCAATAAATTAACTAGCATGGAACGCAGTATCACCTGTTCGGAAGAAAAGGTAGCTATCATTTGAAAAGCTGTAGCTTTTTTTTGGCAAAAGTGCCCTTACATTGTCGCTATTTTTAGTTGCTTCAAATCATAAACCAAGTTCAATCCATTATCTATAAAGTGCCATCTATAGATAAGGTGTCCCGCGTTTCAGAACCGAAAACGGTGGTCAGGATGCAGCGCCTCACGGATTGCCTGTAGGAATCAACATCTATACACAAACTATTGATTATACATACAGGTATGAATGGGCGATGAATGCACTTTTGCACCCATTTTGGCGACGTTGATAACTCTACAGATGATCGGGAATTTTGTAAAAATTATATAAATGATGCAAATTCACCTTCCCCTTCATCGACATCTAATTTGAAACAACAAAACGGAAGTATTTGGACTTGATCTTCCTTGTTCAAAATCATTTTCAATTGTATTCTACACAATCCATAATCAACTTTTCAGATTTCTCGATATAGCTAAATCATAGACTATAACACAAATGTCTGCAGCAGTAGCAACAGATTTGTCAACCGACATTGTTCGCGGTAACCGCAGAAAGTCTATTCCCGAGGAGACTTACGACAGAGCTTTGGCTCGTACCTTTCTTCAGCTAGAGCAGAAGTATGGGTCAACTGACCATATTAAATTTGACCCAGAGAAGCACTTGGCTTACTATGCGGGTACTCTAGAGGACAAAGCCCGTTTCCACAGCATTAGGAGAGTAACCATGGAAGACTTGAAGTTAACTAACGAAAAGCAAATCTCTCCTATTGGTGTTACTGACGCATTTCCGTTGTTTACTGAGGAGGCCATTGATATCATGAAGTTGGAAGTTTTACGTAAGCTGACTTTTTTGGAACATGCTAGATACTCCTGCTCCTCCACCTCTGGCTTGGATTGCATGATCAGAGGTTACGTCAAAGACAACGAAAAAGTCATTAACCCATTTGTTTACGAGGCTTGGACTCACCCTAAGACCATGGAATTGGTTTCTTTGATGGCGGGTGTTGATTTGGAGATTGTGATGGATTATGAAATTGCTCATGTCAATTTGGGTGTCTGTGATGAATCGACTGCCGAAGAACAACGTGTAATGCACGACAAGAATCAAAGGGAGAAGGTTTTTACAGGAGAATCAGATGGAAGTGATATTCCTGCAATTGTGGGCTGGCATCATGACTCTTACCCATTTGTTTGTGTTCTAATGTTGTCTGACACAACAGACATGATTGGTGGTGAAACCTATCTTCGTACTGGTGACAACAAAATTACTAAAGTCTCCGGGCCCACCAAGGGTGCTGCAGCAATGTTGCAGGGTCGTTTGATCTCACACTTGGCTCCTAAGCCGGTGGGCGCTTCTGAAAGAATCACCATGGTGACTTCGTACAGACCAAAAGACCCAGAGTGCCACGAAGGATCTGTCTTATCAACCGTTAAACCAGAAATTGAGTATGGTTCTATATACAACACTTTCTACCGCCAATGGGTAGAATACAGAGCCAATTTGGTCAAGAAGCGTTTAGATAAGCTTATTGAGAAAGTTAAGGGTGCTGAGGTGTTTGACAAGGATTCCGTGACTTCATCTCTTGTAAGCATTGAGGAATATTTGAAGAATACTTACAAGGAGATGGAAGTGACTGAAGAAGAATGGGAGCGTATTACAATGAAGGGTTAAATATGCATTTCGGCCTCTAATATGTTTTTATATGACTAGATGAAGACTAAATTTAATAAATCAAAAAGTTAATCGAGATAAATCGGCGAAACTGGTAAACGATTCATTTTTAAGTACATCACATTATGGAGAGAATTATGAAATAAGAATGAAAAGCCAAGATAACAACACTGAGAAATTGAATACTGCCTTGAGTTTTGCGTTTTTAATGCGTGAAGAAAATGTGATTGTTTTAGTTCAAATCTACCATTAATGTGTAAACATGCTACTGAAACCAAGCAAAGGTCAATGTGGTGGATACTTTCGTCCTCAGTAACTTTAATTGGTTTTGCAGAAGACGAAGGAAATTTTGACCCCAAAAAAGTCCGCCGACTTTGCTGCAAGGAATGGCAACGTGCACCTTTGCGGTGTGCTTTTTTAATTCGGAACTGAAAGTCTTAAAGAATTTTTTAGTTTAGTAGCTGATGCGCAGTTTATATTTATGATGAATACTTACCTCTTTCAGTAAGTGAGAGGAAATGAATGTGGATTTCATGGGTCAACAGAGCTATCATTATGTCACGTTAAGAAAATCTTGGACGCAGAACTGAACTCGAACATACAACTACTGACAGCACATTTTGGACCAGAATCCTTTCTTTTCTTCTTCCACGTGTTGCTGCTGTTCATAATGATCCACTCTTTGAGCGTTATTAGTGTAGTTGGCAGGCGAGTTACGCATCATTGCTTGACGGCCAGCCATGTCGTTTGTTGCGTGAGCACTCATAGTAGCATCCGGTTGATCCTGCCTAATGGGAGGCAATGGCCTGTTAATCAAATGCTGCAACTTGCGCTGATGAGATTGGGCTGCACTTAACTGTTGTTGTTGTTGGACAGATTGGTTCATGACAGTGTTCAAGTTATTGTTACCTGCGGAACTTGAGATTGCGTTAGCACCCTGTTGTCCGTTAGGGTGGCTTCTGTTTCTACGCAGCTCTCTATGACGTCTCTCACGCTCGTTTGGTGGATTTGGGTGGCCGTAACCATGCAAGTTTGGTTTTTTGTTGATGGAGGCATCCCATCCACGCCCTCCGTTGAGATGCATCCAGTCGAAGTCGTCATCACAACTGTGGCCCATGTCATCCAATACTGAAACCATCAACATTCGGTACTCTTCGTAAGCTGGCTCTGCTTCGAATGGTAAAGATCTCACCATATCCAAATAGTCAGCAAATTGTCTTGGTAAACCCTCACACAAGACAGAAGCAGAAGTACTTCTTTTCTTGTCACCGATTTTCTCATATTTCTGCTTGTTTGTTGGCGCCTTTAATCCCTGCCATGGCAATTGGCCACGCAAGAAATAAAAGAAGACATGGCCTAAAGCCTCTAAGTCGTCTCTTCTCAGTTGCTCTCTACCCAAATGAGTGTTAATGGACATGTAACGAGCGGTTCCGCTCAATGACTTTTTTTCTCTGTAAGGAATGTGTTGCTTAGTTCTAGGATCACGGTATTGCTTAGCCATACCAAAATCAATCAAGTGAACTTTGTTTTCATCAGGATATCCCTGACGTCCAATTAAGAAATTGTCCGGCTTGATGTCTCTATAGATTAAATCGTGGCGATGGACTTCCTCAATTAAGTTTAACATTTGGACGGCGACTTGGACAACCGTCTTCACCGAAAAGCGACGTCCACACCAATCAAAAAGGTCCTCCAAGGAAGGGCCCAATAAATCAATGACCAATATGGAATGTAAACCCTCTTGGCCAAAATAATACGCGTTTGGGATTCCATCACAACCTTGTAAATGTTTGTATGTTCTGTATTCGTCTCTTAGTTGAGGCGCTTCAGTTTTGCGAGGCTCGAACTTAATTGCGACGGCTACACCGTTTATAATGTTGCTTCCTTCAAAGAGAACACCGAACGAGCCTTCACCAATCTTCTTGCCGATTTTATAATGCAACCCAACGACAGAGCTGTTGGAAGAGTTGCCAGAGACACTCATGTTGTTTGAGGGCTGAGAAACGGCAGCAGCAGCGATGGCAGCAGCACCACTAAACATGTAGAAGCTAACAGTCTATAAACCAATACGCGTTTATATAGAGTAAGTCTTATTCAGAATAACGGACTTGAGATCAGTAGATTCTGACAGTGCGGGATTTTGGTCAGGTTAAGCAAGTTGCAGGATGCCTGTTGCAATGCAAATACGTAAAACAGTCCGAAAGCCTAACTTTGCTCAGAAAATTAAAAACCAGAAATTCTGATCGTTTGGGCTCCTCTTGTTTAAAGAGGTGTTTGAATTGCGTGCAAGGGATGGGGGAAACTCGACACACAAACACAAACAAAATAGTATGCGAAAACTCGGTATGAAGGCAAATGGCGTTTCGCACTGACAAGTATGCGGGATCAATATCGAGAAGAATTCGGACCGTCGCTAAATATGGGAGCTCGGCAAATCTACTTCTTGGAGGTAACGATACGGATGAACCGTTTTAGCTTGGGAGGTAGTTTTTTCGGGTTCTCGAAGAACGTCGAACTGCAATCATGGCAGAGGTACGGGTGCAAAACACAACGCTGTGGTACTTTTGACCTATTTGGGGTATAGTACTAAGACAAAGACAAAGACAGAATGTTGGAAATTTATTGAAATTTCTCTTATGGTATTTTTTAAAGAAATCCTATCTTGTTGTATAATTTTTTTCGGAGCAATTTCACGAAGAAGGGCTACCTTTTTGTTACAAAGGAAGAACATTTTTTTTGAACATCACCGCAATGTCATTTCATTATTTACACCACAGTTAAAAATCGGCTAGATTTAAGTTTTTTTTGAGTTTCTCTTTATACCAAGTTGTTCAAATTTGCGGAAAGCATCGACAAACAAGTACATGTTTTACACCACAAAATACAATATTAATTTGCTGAAAATACAAAGGCCTTATAATTTGCTATGAAAACAAAACAATAAACTTTTCCGATACCTCTTTTAGCAGTGTCATCTTCGCATCGCACAGAACCCCATTTTTCATCACTACCAACCACTCTCACAAAATGTCTGCCGTCTTAGATCAAATTATGATCGAGGATGTGGCTAGGAGCTGTCCTCAACAGTTCCTAGCATTCCATCAATGCATGAGCAAACCCCCTCTGGAGGCGGATTGCGTCTTGGAACAGAAAAACTTGAGTAAATGCATCAAAACAGATGTTCCTGCCTTTCAAAAGGTCCATAATCTCTGTGCCGGCAAATTGCAAGCATACGAGGCTTGCCTTAAAACGACTGGTGGATCATTAGCGAAGTGTGACCTGGATTTGAAGGCTCTCAGACAATGTGCTTTAGGGGCAGTGTCCAAATAGAATTTCAAGGAAATCCAAGCCTCGATCTTTATCCTTGCTGCAATAAAGATTTATTAGACGATTCAATTTTAAAGCCAGTTTGATTTTGACACGTTATCTGGTTCTCGAAGGTTACAGGGCAGCAAAAGGTAATGCATTCATCATACATTCTTGTACATACAAACAAAGTCAATAGTCTCATTATCTATAAAGTCATATCATGCCAAGTATTTTGGTGGAACATTTTGCAAATTTACTGGGCTTAAGAAGCTTTTAAGCTCAGCCCGGATCGCAGGGTTATCAGAGTGGGTCTCCTCAATCTCGTGTTGGTGGTGTAAGAGCTCATGCATAATATCCTCCTTGTGCTTCACGTGGACATCTGGATCGTCGTCTTTGTGATATTTTAACCAATGATGGTTTTCGTATTCAGTCTCGAAATCGAAATGGTGTCCGGGGCCAAGTCCAAAGTCGGGCAACAGCCCACCATTTGCAATGAATTCTAACCAGTTCTCTTTTGTGACGTGGCCATTTGAGTCTGATTTTAGCAAAACAGACACTTCCCCGATGACTTTACTCTTTAGCTCGGGTGAAATCTTCTCCTCGTGGTCGTGCTCACCCATTCCACTGCCATCGCCGATAACCGAGTCAATGGATAATCCGTAAATGTACAAGATATCTTCTGACGTCCAATAGCCTTTGTTTTGCAAATCATGGAGCATAAAAAATGACAGAGGGTCAAATGTGTCGATTTGGTGTTCTTCGTTCATGTGCCATTCCTGCCACGTTAGCTGCAGAGGCTTGACTGGAAATGCCTTATGAGCTAAGACAGAAGCTACAAAAATAAGAGAGGAGAAGGCCAATCGATTTATCATATTGACCTTGAGTATTGAATATGTACTTGGGGGGACCCTTCTGGACAAGATAGTGCGCATCAAGTAATCGCAAAGAGTGGGGACTATTTCAGTTGAAGAAATGACTACTTCTCGGATTAAGTCATTTTGGTCTATTTATTTCATAAATCAAATCAAAAAGGGGTCTTTTTTATTGATGATCAATTCTGGCTCTGTAGAAATGAAGGGGTTGTTCCCTTTAATTGAAAAATCGTCGAGATCACCCAACTAAAAAGGGAATCAAGAGATGAGATTTAACTTCAAGTCCGAAGAAGTAATGGTTTGAAACCTCTGTCAAGGCGAGAAACAACGAGGTTCCACGGCTTATTTTGCATTGATTCTCTTTTTTCCGTTGTAATTATTTTTCTGACACTGCGTCTATCATTATCTAACCTCAATCTTTAACATGAGTACTAAGACACCACAAGTGACGAGAAAAAGACTTAAAGAAAACCAACCAACCAATCAAGCAAACGAGAAAAAAAAACAAAGTAGAAAACTTTAATGGATTTAACAATACATGAGATGAGTTCGAATTCTTATATAAGTGCCTGCACTCCATCCCCGCCTTATCTACCATTAGCCCGAAACAGCACATACAACTTGTTTTCCTCAATTACAAGTACTATTTATCGTAAATGTTTATGAGCATCAACCTAAACTTAGCTGTCAAGCCAACCGAATCCCGTGTTGGGAGAGAGCACCAACGCTTCAACCCAGAATCTGGGGCAAGAATGGTGGCTGGATGTATCTGTCTAAATGATACAAGGGAAAAAGTTATCATGATCCTGTCAAGTGCGCACAAAAACCGATGGGTTCTACCTAAGGGTGGAATTGAGTTAGATGAAGGCGAAGATTTTGTTGTAACGGCTGTTAGGGAGACATGGGAGGAGGCAGGCTGTGAGGGTCGGATTTTAGAGAAATTACCAGTTGTTTACGACCTGAGAGGAGCAAAAGCGCCTGTTTTAGAAGGAGATGCTCAAACACAAGACTGGGATCCCGCGAAATTTATCCCAAAGCTGGAATTTCACTTCTACTCGATGGAAGTTGATCAATTAAGCGCCGAATGGCCTGAGCTGAAGCTGAGAAGCCGAAGATGGTGTACATACTCTGAAGCCAAACATGAGCTATTGAAGAGTAAAAGACCTGAGTTGGTCAAGGCACTTGATTCGTCGGGAATTTACAAGGACGTTGAGACTGCCGAGAACGAAGATGGCTACTAGGTTGTATGTTTCGTATCTAACAGTATTATAAACTTTGATGAATCAAATGGGAGAAAAAGCAGGTAATTACTCTCCACGTTCATAGAGATTGCATAATGCATTGCATAATGGTGCTAATCTAAGACCTCATATTAAAAGACTCGTAGCAACCGACCAATAATAATTTCCTTACTTAAAGAGACCACCCATTAAGTTGGCAAGCATATTATTTCCAGCATTAGGGTTTCCGAGCTTTAACTGGAAATACAAGTTACCCAAGTATTCGGTAGGACCTGTAAATTGCAGTTCTTCTAACTGACTTTTGTAGTGTGACAACAACTTCAAGAACTTGTCTGCAGCATCAGACTTCCCCAATGTTATGGCAAGCAATTGCAAAAACACCAAAAGCGGTTGATCTTGAAATTTGAGAAGGGTACCTTCTTTTTCGTAGGCAGGCTCACATCTTTTCACATAGAGCTCCAAAAATCGTTCAATAGCAGTGTTCATAAACTTGTTATTTTTCAAGTAAGCGTAATTGTAAACAGCTCTTGCCAAGAACTTAGCGGGATTTGCGTCTGGTCCGCTAATAGAATACCACTCGAACAAGTAGTCCACATATACCGGCAAAGACTCGTAGGTTCCCAAAATCAAATGCAATTCTGCAACAGTGAACATTTTGAACTTGTTTTCCTGCAGTGATTGGCTAGCCACAGCTCCCAAAAGCTTTGAGCCGAACAAACTATGTAGGCTGGTGTCTCCAAAAGTCAGTCCATCTGAGGCTTTGCTCCAGGCAATTGAGGCTTTTGCCAAATCACCGAGTGCCGGGTCAGTATCGGGAAGAAGCGAAATTAGCTCAATGAGCTTCATTTTGTGTTCCTTCTCAGTGGATGAGATGCCTGCTTCCTCATAAACTTGAATTAAGTACAAAATTAAGTCCGTGGAACTAGCATACTCTTTGTTAGTCGCTAAAATAGCGCTTCCTTGAGCCAACAACAGAATCGCAGGCTCGAATTGTTTTCCTCTAACGTATCTGTTGACGATAGTTCGAATGGTTTGATGAGCCTCGTAGAATTCCTTGTTTTCCACCCTTTGTTGAAAACGCTGGATTGTTTTCTCTATCTTGTCACTCATTGTTTCGTGCTTGCTAGGCTTTTTTTAAAGGTTACAACAATTGTTGGAGTTCACGAGTGACTGTGAAGTAAGGGTATGTCAAGCTAGGAGCCCATGAAGAAGCAGAGTTGGGGGACTAACAAAAGCGGAGTTGAAAGACCTGTAATACCAGACAAACTTGTTTTCAAAAACTTACAATAATAAACATTTTGAACAAAAAAATCAAAGAACAAATATTTTTTATACAGAATTGTTAATCATTATGTGTTGGCACATTTGTTGGAACAAAACAACTCCAAACGTGATCTGACCGCAGCACAAGCCGACTAATAGAAGGCCAGCTTAAATTCAAATCTTGATACAGACATTTAAGTTAATAGGGGATTTTTGACAATAATTGTCTTCACAAGACCGGACATGAGATTGATCATAAAATGTGTTCAATTGAAAGTAGCGTCTTTCGAAGCTATGGAGGACTGAAAGAAAATCAAATAACTCGACAAAATTCGTCACCATTTCTGGACCTGTATTTTTGAAAGATTTGGTTTACACAAGTGATTTCCTTTGTGTCTAGTCAAACTCCCTGCAGAAAACTCCGGGTTTACTGAATATTACATCCGGGCATCACCAGAAACTACTTATCCATCAACAATGAGACAAGCTGCAAGATTGTTGAAACACGTTCCCATGATTAAATTTGTGGGAGGTCCACACTCGCATGGTATGTTGTTCACCGAACCGCCGGGATCAAGTCCAGGATCAAGGGCTCTGGATTAGTAGTAGGCACAAGCTGTCACACACAATTGTGCCGTTGAGTTAGAACGCCAAAATAATGTAAATGGCTTTACAGTGGAATTTCAGTCAAGGCTCGCTTCTAGAAATTCAATGACAAATTTAATTTGCATCTCTTGCTAGTTTGGATGAGGTACCACCATGCTAATGTTACTAGGGCCCTAATGAAACCAGTATACCCTCATATGAAATCAGAAATTTATGACATAATACTAACTTAAAGCTGCTGCAGGTGCCGCAAAGCCCCATCCATGCTCTCCAAGTGGAAAAATGCCAACCTTGAAAGAAGCTGTACGCACCTTCTTGGCTCCAATTGAACTTGGAGAAGGCGAGGTTCTTTTCAGAAGCGAATTATCCAAACGTTTTAGATACAGCATTCCAAGCTCCGCTGAAATCGAACAAGTTGAAAGTGGTGGTGCCGATTTTGTTTATTAAATCACTTTCAGAAGTTGCAAGTACTCATCCAGAACCATCCATAGAATAAATAAAAGAATGACTGAATAGCTCATGAACTACATGAGTTTTTGTATAGGTAATTTCACATTCTGCCTAAAGAAGCAAAAGCTACATTCCTGATAAGACTATCTGTGATAGAGGAAGGATCCAGGGCAACAGGTTTAGTTCTTTTATCAAAAATATTAAATAATTTCCGGCCTGATATAGCGAGAGATAGTTCCAGTCAATTGCAGTTGATATTAACCCATATGGTTAAAACTTCCAGCCAACAATGACTTTCGAAAAAGGTCAAGGGAGTTAACAACCAATAAAAAAAAAAAAATAGAAACCGTGGAACGGCAAAAATGAAACCAATTAAAAAGCATTTTTTTCCCAGTTAGAAACTATAGATTGATTAGATCCTGATAAACTTCACATCTCGTCTGTTCATATCTCCACATTCCTCTATACTACACTCAGGGCGCCACCAACACTTTACATTCTTTGCCCTTTGTACAATATGAACCACGATCCATTCTATTGGGGCAGACCTTCAGACGAGACCTATGGCAAGTATAACCATGCGATTGCCAATGCGAAGTCGCAGATCCCAACGTCGCACACTCAACAACCAATCATTACCGGAACTTCCGTCTTGGCCCTCAAGTTCAAGAATGGTGTGGCAATTGCTGCAGACAACATGGGATCATATGGATCACTCCTCAGATTCAACAACATTGAACGGTTGATTCGAGTGGGTACAGAGACCATTGTAGGTATATCTGGTGATATCTCAGATTTGCAATATATCGAGAGGCTTTTACATCAGTTGCTGACAGAGGAAGAAGTTTATGATAGTGACGGAGGGCACAACTTAAGAGCTCCACATGTACACGAATACTTAAGCCGGGTTATGTATAACCGTAGACTGAAAATGGATCCATTGTGGAATGCCATCCTTGTTGCTGGGTTTAACGACGACAAGTCCCCATTTTTAAGATATGTCGACCTCTTGGGAGTTACTTATGGTTCACTGGCCCTTGCAACTGGTTTTGGAGCACATTTAGCTGTCCCTTTGTTGAGAAAGTTGGTGCCATCCGATGCTGATTTCGAAAAGGTCTCTGAAGAACAAGCTAGAGAAGCTATCTCAGACTCATTACGTGTCCTATACTATAGAGATGCTCGTTCGTCTGACAAATATTCTTTTGCGGTGTTGACATATGAAGACGGAAAAGTGAATGTTGACTTCAAGCAGAATTTGAAGGTCGAGAATCAGAACTGGAGATTCGCCAAGGATCTTATCGGTTATGGAAGCAAGCAGCAGTAGAGAAACAAAGCTAAATACAATTATCTATTAAGTTCAGGAGAGCATCTATAGAAGATAAGCTTTTCGTAGCGTAATAAAGTGAAGGTATATTGTAATTATTCTGAAAGTAGGTGTTGAATGACTGTTAAAAAGGTGCTGTCTCATAACCATTCTTACAATGAATTCTCATAAAACACGTCAAAAGCTTCTACGAAATTCTGACTATGTTGCTCCCGACTAAAACCCCGTCAATGGGAATGTCCAACAGGACCCTTTACCTGAAGTAACTGAATACATGGCGATCGTTATTTCAAAGATTCTAAACTTGAATAAAAAAAAAAAAAGCGAAAATTGTGTCTTTTATCTTTTAAGGAATCAATTGAATTTACACCTTAGGAGCAATATTTGCCGAATTTTCGAATTGACAGATTTTGGAACATCTTGGCGTAGAATCTTTCGTGGGGCAAGGAACACAGCGTTGTGTGCAGAACATCATGGTTTCCACACCTAAGGTTAAATATTTCTCAGACCTAAATCACCAAATTGTTTAAAGCCTCTACCACAATTTTTAAAACATTTCGTTGACATTTGACATTGTACCTTACATACTGCCGCTTGCATTTCAATTCCTGCATTTAACCAGAACCTACTAGTCAGCCCCACACTCACGGCTTGTCATTCTCATGAGTTTTGAAATTACATTTTTGGGATGTTCAGGTGGACCGATAGAGTCAAGCAATTGTGCAATTCTCGTCAAACCTGCGAATTTATCGTATCTTGATATCATTAACCAACCGAGTGCCCCTCTATTATTAATCGATGCTGGGGCGGGTTTGCACCTGCTAGCAGAGACGATTGCAAACGAGGAATACCCCCCTAACCGCCTACTTAAGTTGTATGAAGACTCTCTACCAATTGAATCATATATAAGTGTTCAACGCTCACATCCTTTTAAAGACTTAAAGGGGCCTCCAATTCGCTTACTGGCATGCATACTTTCGAAGTTGTCTGGTGCCTTAATCTCCCACCCACATGCGGATCATATTCTGGCAGTGGTGCTTAACTCTCCTGGAATGTGCAACAAACATAAACTACAGTTATATGGTTCGGAATTCACAATGAATACTATTAACAAGCACGTATTTAACGGCTATGTTTGGCCCAAAATGACTCAGCTCGGCGCCTTGCAATTGAATGTTGTACCATCCTCGCAAGCAACCTCGATATGTATGGATGTTTACACAATTACCAGATTCGATCTTAGCCATGGTAAGGTCAATGGGTCTGAAGAAACTTACGAATCGCTGGCATTTCTACTAGCTTGCAACGCATCTGCAAAGAAAATTCTAGTTTTTGGTGACTTCGAATCAGACAGTGTTCTGGGCTTAAAGCGTAACAAATATATTTGGGAGCATATAGTCCCCTATATTGCGGATGGTTCATTGAAGTGTATCATTCTCGAATGTTCAACACATAGCGACTCACCTGATACGGAGTTGTACGGCCACCTTACACCTCGTCACTTGATAAAGGAACTCAATATTCTTCACAAGCTCGCGTCTCTACGAAAAGAAAACCCTTTAAAAAATTTTGATATCATTATTACTCATGTTAAAGAGAATTTAGAGGGATCCGATCCACGCCGGCAGATTCAAAGTGAGCTTGAAGAATTGAATGAGCAATATGGCCTAGGATTGAAAATAACCATGGCTCTTAGTGGCATTTCTTTTGTCATATGAATTCATTCTAGTTCCCTCAATTTCGCTTATTCTTCATAAATAGGCTACTGACCTGTTAAGTTCTTCATTCAAAATTTCATTCGTTAAAAAAATTAAAGCATTGTTGTCGTCTTTAGCACGAGATTATAAAAATATTACTTTAATGGGAAATACTAATTATGCTACGTATATTTTTGATATTTATAGACAGAGCGAATCTTTATGGATCACGCAGGCAAAGGGGAATAGAAGAAAGGTGGAAATTTTCTCAAAATACTTAGTATTCAGGTGAAAATTCTCGGTAGTAGATATGTAGGAACTGCTCGATTAAGAACTTGCTAGCCTTGTTGGCGTTTGTTGTATTAGACCGGAAAAGAATCTTTTTTATTTTTCAGCTTAGTCTAAAAAGTAGTTCTCCGTCACTGCGTTCATATGGAGATCGAAAGGAAGTGAAGCTTCCTGATCGTCGTTTGTGACCACATCAACAACAGTAATACCACACAAAGTCTTGTCAGACTCTGTGCAAAATGGTATGGAGATATCGAATTGAACTTCCATTGGGAATAATTCGTCCTTTGAACTAGCAGGCACGGAGAACTCAAATGAGCCCAGGGCGTTGTCTAGAGACACCAGTTCTATGGTAAAGTCAACACCAGAGCCGCCAGCACTGTACAGGACTAGTCCCGTGGAATCTTCCTTCAAAATGACATCATCCAGTGAAACTGGTACATTAATGATTGTTTTGCCAAAGGATTCTCCTCCCATAGGGTGTGCCTCCAAGTATTCGGAAGATAATTCGTACTCCAACGTCACACTAGCAGAACCATCATCAACACTTACCCATGCAGTGATAAGCACAGGAACAAGACTGGAACTTCCATCTTTGTTTACTGATCTCCATCTCAAGACTCCCAAACTCTGGTCATTGCTTGGAAATGATTTAGACCTATCCTTTAAGGAAATAATGCCTTGCGAGGTGAATAAAGCCTTATCGACGTTTGGATGAGTCTTGTATTGTGTACTGAGGGACTCGTCAACCAGTAATAAAATTTTCGAACGTGCTAATTCAGCGTTGTTTATGCGCAAATTAAGATCTCCCTTCACCTCAGATGCTACAATCCCACCTTCGTGGTTTATATGTGCTGATACTTTTTCGTTAACAGTGATGAGAACACCATTATTGACCAGCTTCAGATTGCCACTAGTGGTAGAGCTTGGAGCGGGCGAAGCTGAGGCCAGTTCGGCTTGGACATGAGCAGCAATGTTCGGTTTAGCTAATGGAGATTGGTGAATTGACTCTTGTGGCACATTAGTTGGTTGCTGTGGTTTAGGAGAAGATAAAAGAGGACTAGAAGAGAGTAGAGGTTGGCCCTGCCCAGTCTGACCACCTAAACGGATGGGCTTTTTGCCCAATTTTAAACCCTTTCCGCCAATTGGCTTAGCAACCAAAGGTTCAGGAGCCACAGGTTCAGGTACGGAGGAAGCTACATCGTAGGTTGGGGCCGAAGAAGCTGAAGGGGCAGACGCGTAGTTGAAAGTGTCCCGGGATCTTTGAGAATTAGTGGTTGCGTAAAGTGCAGCTTCTTGCTGCTCCATGGCCCTCCGCTCAAATTCTTTTCTTTGAATCTCTTTGGCTCTACGACGACGCTCTTCTGCAGCTTCTAACTCTTTGTTCTTTTCAATGATTTCCTGGATCTTCTCCTCGTGAGAGTCCATCTCCAAAAACGTCTGAACTTGCAGGACAGTGAGCTTCTCTTTATACCCCAAGGTTACGATTTCATCGAAGGCACTCAAAAGCTCGAACACATTCTCAAAAACACCGCGCTCGTCAACTGTTCTCAACATGTTACTTGTCACACTCACAAACAAATTCAAGGTCTCGATGTCTTCCAAAATGTTTGATTGCTTTGTCGTCAAAAGAACAATATAACATTCTTCAACAGATTGGAACACATACCGAGCGTTTTCATCTTCAACAGTGGTATTTTGCGACTCGGACGATGAAAGTAACGATGGAAAGTTGGCCAAAAGAGCGGTGATTCTGTTCTTGCTTAAATCACGAAACAGCCGCGCAAGTAGCGGCTTTCCAGTCTGGGTACAGATTGCAGCAGCAAGGACAGCCATTGTCTGACAATTCGTTGGTTGAGGTCTCTTTTATGAAGTTAACACGAACGTTAGGACACGCAAAATGGTTTCCTGGTCGTGCTCAGCTCAATACAGAAAGTAAGGGAAGGAACAAGACACGCTGAATGTGTCTACGCATTTGGAGAGAAGAGTATCATAAGAGTGTGTGAATTTCAGTGGTTTTTTCTTCAATGATATGTGTCTTTGCTGATATTGATTTCTGAGATAACCTCTTTAACGTTGTCAACCTAATTTGAAATAATATATGACTTGGCTATCAGAAACGAGAATTCTCGCGTTATGGCCATATCACTGAACTAGAGAGTATATTTTTTTCCGGCGAATCTATACTAATTAATGATAATTACCGTAGTAAGCAGTTCATTCCCACTTAAATATTTGGACAGGTCGACTAAAACAGTCAACGCACTATTTGACAAAGTGGATATCCATTTCAATGCTTTCATCTCGTTTCTTTATAGATTTCCTCTCCTCAAATAATTTTTTAAGCTCTCTTTCGATTTCCGTTATCAAAGCGTCGTAATTACAACTTTTAGATCTCACACGGGCTTCTCGGAGTAATCTTTCTGCCTTTTCATAACGCGAGAGATGTAGGTTTACAACACCGAGACCATAAGTTGCCAACGCGACGGATTCACCAATAGTATCATTCTCTTTCACGATGTCTTGTGGAAGTTGCTTAGAACCATCAATGACTGATTGATAGATAGCCACGACCATATTCAAGAGCTCGTCCTTGTTTGTGATGATTTGCTCATATGCCGTGATATCTTCTTTAGATACCACTTCCCTTATTTTGTCTCTGATCTCATCTGCACTGGCTTTATCCACAACAATAGGTTGCAAATGATCATGAATAGCTTTAAGTTTTTCATGATCTACCCCAGCAGAGTCTGCAAATTTCTTTCTCATGAACAATTCTTGTGCTTGAAGCTGTTCCGCCTGGAAGTATAACAAGGATGCAGTGTTGCATTGTGCCACTAAAAGCCTCTCTGGGGAAACTCCCGCAAGCAACATTTTACTTACCATAGAAATGCGAATTCCGCTTGCAGTCTCTACATCTCCGACGGAGATACAGATGGCAGAGAGGACATCCATTGCATTGAAAAATTCTTCAGTGAAAGGTTCCCATGCTTCTGGATTCGTTTCTAAAAAGACCGGAGCAGTATCAGTATTGAATCTCAGCTCAGAATCTTTACTGAGGTCTGACAATAGTTTTTGTGCCTCAGTTGCATTGTTATTAGTTCTTCCGCTGAGAACATCTCCAGAACCTATAAGGGATGCTACATCAGACAGAACTCCCAACCTTTTGTTGACCTCATCTTGGGCTATTAGAAGATGAGTAATTAAAATGGCCTTAGAGAGCAGGGCATTCAGGCGATTGAGTTCTACAAGCTTGAGCGCTATACGTAAATCTTTCTGGATCAAATGAGCTCTGTGAGCAGATCCATGTATGCGCGAGCCTAAAGCAGAGCTTGGAGCAGCTTTTAAAACAGAGAGATAGAGAGTTGCGATTTCATTGTAGATAAACGCAGCTTCCTCAGTTTTGTCCAAACGTTCAAACATTTCACCTATCTTGAGTTGAATACCGGTATACTCATCAGTCAAGGGGTCCATTTTTAAATGATTGCATTCTTCCAAGGCCGATAAATAATGTTTAAGTGCTAATTGGAAATCTTTGTCTCCCTTATCGGACTCAGCCCACAAACCTCGTCTCAAGTGCTTGGCCACACTGGAAGGGAAAGTATGATGAGGCCACCACAAGTAATATGCCATGGCCGCACATGTCACGAGAAAAAGATTGACATTAATGAGTTTCTTAAATTTAGAGGGCGTAGGGTTAAATCCTTGAAAATGATTATAGTTGTATGCTCTGGTGAAGAGTGAATTCCGAAGGACCAGGGCTGACCTTCGAGGGACAGAACGAAAAACTAATCTAAACATCACCGAATTGAATTCAAAGGCTTGCGTTCCAAATTACTGTTGTATAAAGATAACTTTAGCTCGCAAGGAGCATGAGCAAGATTTGACATAAAACCAGATTTGTCCGCGGTACGGGTGTTTTCATCAGGACCAAAGAGATTAAGTACTTCTTCCCTTCATCATGCTTCAATTCTATGAACGAGGAAAAAAGCCAGAGATCACGCAAGGGGTTTATTCAAACTCTCAGTTCTTTACCGCATTGGAATCTCTGAGTGCTTGCTATTATTAGTTAAATACATGTCCATGACGTGGTCACCATGAATACTTGGTGAAGCGGAATATTTCTGCAATGGCCACATTTACGATATGTATAAGACCTACGTTTTCAGTTGATCTGGTTGTCACCAATTCTTGGAATGATGTATAGACCATCATTACGCAAAGGTTGACTCAGGATGACGGTCTGGTAACTGCTACATGACTAGGATCAGGTTCCTAAAAGTCCAGAATGAGACAAATAATATCAAACCGAAAAGGGGCATCGTGTGGTGCCATAAAGAAATCCTGTTTCAGATGACGAAGTACTTCCTAAAAGAGCAAGGCCTCCGACTTGCCTTTGATGAATTATCGAGTGGCTCTACTTATCAATCCCTTTTTGGAATTTTGGCCGACTTCGCACGTCAGGAAAACCTGGTTGATGTTTTTAATAAAACGCTTAGGACTCTCACTTGGTCCCCCGTTTCTGAGATCACCGCGCTGACGTAATAGTGACATCCATTGGAGATGAGTGCATGGGAAAAAAAGGCACTAATCGCTTGATCTCGGAAATAATTAAAATGGATTGAACAAAAGTTGAACAGTTCTAATTTGGCACAGAATACGCTTCTCTTCGACTGTCTTTTACCAACGTTTTCGTATAGTCTGCATTACAATTAAGCAGGAATGGATAATGTTGATCCAGGTTCTAACCATTCGTAAAGTTTTTAAGTCATAAATAAACCAGCATGAACCTTAACCAAATAAGAATATGCATCTTGTACAAACTACGTGTCTTAACCAATACGCAATCCGAAAATGCAAGCGGGTTTCCAGCGCCTAAATTGTGAACTCCACATATTGTCTATTAGATAGATGCCCTTGCCAGAAGACGCCCTTGCCGGATTGCGCCCTTCTGCTGTCGGGAGGTTGACATACCTTAAGGAAAGTCAATTTTACACGAAATTCATGAAACAGCAAAAGTGATAAATTTATCTGAATTTCGCTTGGCTGAGTCACATAGACGTGGATGGACTATTTTTGGTCTCAATATTGAGTTTTTTGCTTAAAACACGATAAAGTTCAATTCGGAATTCCGCGGATTGAAAGAAGTCCTTTGTAGGAGCGACAGATCTGAAGAACAAAGAAAATATTTGAGACTACATAGAAGAACAACACAACCATTTTCACCCAAATACTTATTCAATAACTATTCACACCTGATATGCTTTTGATCCTAAAATTTCCTTTGATCTCTTTGCATTGACGTAAAATGAAATTTGTATTCTTACATCTGTTTCCTCCTGCAGAGACCCATAATTTTTAAGTGCATCTTCTAACATAAACGATTTACAACCAAAATACTCGATGTCAAACATCCTAAACGTATTCAATCCCCCTGAAGGGCGGGATCTCAGTAATGATGAGTGCTTGGGTTGCACAGCCGTACAGACAGTGATGTCTTTGGCCGGTGGTGCCTATTTTTTGACGTCCATGCCTTTCAAAGACAAAAAGGGGAGCATCGACGTGAGAAAGCACCCAATTTGGTTTCAAAGAGGAATTAGAGGTGGAGGCATCATTTTAATAGCATTGGGGATGTACAGATTAGGAGAAGTCGTTCAAATCTACCACAAACGTCAAAGTTAGTGCCAATCTCTTGGTGGCGAGAATTCAATAATGTGAAACGATAATGAAGGAACAAGCGAATTTTCAAAGGTCTAAGACTGGAATGTATTCAACGGTATATAGTTCAACAAGATGAAGTCTTCAAACCTTTTGAGTAAGAAATAATTTTATTAAGTGCATTTTTTTAATCGTGGGCAGACATGACCATCATATGAAGATTGAATTACAAAAACAGTCAAACATCCGCTTGTAAAACACGAAGAATACGAAGACACATGCTATTGGAAGAATTCTGTCCGATGTGTTTCTTTGTTGTCTAAATGCTGTATCAATCAAATCTGTGAAAACTGAAAATTGGTCGAACTAAACACTTTATTTTTTTGGAGCATGCAACACTGACGAAGCGACTGAGACGCATGAATAGATTGTCCAAACAACTCATATGCATTTAATTTTTGAAATTATTTTCACTTTGCTATCTTGGACACCTTTCACGCCCGTTACATGGCGAGTAAAAAACACATTGCCATTGCATCTTTCAAAAAGTTCCCTTAATGTTGATTTTTTCTCACCCTAACTCCTCATATAATAAGTAATAGGACTCCTTAGGTTATCCTTCGAAGACAATGTCCGTAAATAACCAAAGTTACGAACGTTCTTTTCTAAAGTTATGTACTTAAGTCATGGATCTTATGTACAGTTTTAAGCCAAAAATAGTTGATTTACGAGTACCGTTGAACAGAATATGCGTAAGTATCGTGTGATTAACCTCATTCAATGACGTTGAAACGCAAAAAATATTCGAACTTTGCTCATTAGTAATCATTTTGAACTTTCAGCCCTTTTTTGTTCATTTTTTTTTACTTATGATTAAGGCCAGCTCGGCTTGTTGGCGAGAGGGGTTACGAGCCATAAAGTTTCCCTAAGGTTCATAACGATATGGTCCCAGTCAGTCTCAAATGCAACCAAACAAACACGAAACCCGCGACAGACGTCAATCGAAGGCGCAAAAGACAAATACAACTGTTGTTTAGCAACAGAGTACATTCTTGCTCAATAAAACTGACCTAATGATAGATGCTTATCGAATAGTCCAAAAACAAAAGTCTTCTCGCCCTGACGACCATTCTCAGCATGAGGCGCCTGTGTTTCTAGACCAAAAGCTCTATGAGAATTAACGAGCACAGGGTGAACATGATCTTGCTCAGAAGCCGCATCACTGTATACGACTTCGTATATGCAGATTTGTATCTTTAGTTCAAGGCGCGGTACAGTTGCGCTCACGCACACAACTGCTCATTCGCGTTACATCACCAAGCAGAGCCGCAGTGCATCGAGATTCCCGAAAATTTCCTAACGTTGCTACCGTTTGGTAGGTTTGTTTGTGGAATGACGGATTGGGAAACCGATCTGGGCTTATCACCGATTACCACACATATTCTCGACAATTGAATTCGGATACCGATTAATCTTTGTATCGCTAATAGTTGACCAGTGATAAATTAACTTGTAGTCATGGCATTTAAGATTAATACCACAATATTAAATCAATCAACCTCAACTCTTATGCGGCATTGGCAGCCGCCTGGTACATTGAGTTAAAGGCAACGCCTGCTTTGATATGCACAACCGGCATATATTGTAAATTGGGCCCAGATTCGCAACCATTTTGGGCTGTACAGGGCTCGCAACCAATGATTATTCGACCAAAATTAGGAATTAGGTCTCGCATCTTTAAAGGTCTTTCTTGTAAAACGCAATTTTGCCAGTACCTTGAAATTTGTCATCGGAAAAGCCTATCACAAGACAATATGATGCGGAAGTAGTAAACTCAGTATAATCGCATTTTCTTAGCGGCAATTAGGTTTGTAGACCTACTTTAGAAGCAAGGCAGGTTAGTTGCTACCTTGCATATCATGGTTAGTCAACGAGTTGCAGGACTGCAGGTGCGGCTCCCTCACATGTTCAGATTATCAGGTACCATTCGATGATTTAGATACTACTTATTCTTTTCCGAAATCAGGGTTTACTTTCAATTTTCGAGCACGCCTTCAGCTCATTTGCATTTATCCAACAACTAACCTTGTTTGTATCATATCTTGAGATACACGCTTTGAGCATCGAATAGCATCTGTTCCGGTCCCGACGTAAATCTCCTATATATATCCCGCTTGGTCGAAGGGCAAATTTTAGTTCGAAACTAACAGAATCGTTCTAGAAGCCAGATCAGAGGTAAGTTCTCCGATTGAAACGACACGGAGAATTTTTCAGTTCCTTGTCGTTTTTCCGACTGCCCTTGTCTCAAATACTCGAGTCTTCGTATTGGCTGATTTCGTTATTTGCTTAGACAGATTTCACAGACTTCGTTCATTTCTTCCACGGACCAGGTGCCTTCTGCACGTACTCTTCCAGGGTCGAATACCTTATTCCTTGTTGACCAATATATATCTTCATCTGTTTATTGACCATCACATATTCTGCTTTTAGATTCGAAAGTGCAACCGATTGATATTGCTCCAATTGATACCATCATCACAATATAGCAGCCATGGATCCCCCGTACATGGTGGAGCAAGAAACAAAACCTCCCGTCCAAATGCGAAGAAACTTCTATCCTGAAGACCATTCTGGTCAATATAACTACGATGTCAAGATCCCATTCCCCCAAACTCAGTACTACCCACCCCGACTGTCTGTAAGAGGTGTTCCTATGAAGGCTTATGGCTCGATGGGCCCAGATGGTGGTGCCGGATCACAAGATATCCATTATAGTGACCCAAGATACATGCCGCAAGATGTAAGTTACGATGACAAGAGATTCAAGAACTATTATGGATATCCTATTCAGTCCTTGCAGACTTTAACTCCTGCGCATGGTGGTTTAATGGGTATTCCAAACCCAAACCAACCGTTGATGGGTAGCGGAATGCCTGGTAGTATTCCTTCCGGAATGACCGCTGGAATCAGTTCTGTCAATGGGATGAACGCCATGAATACAATGAATGGTATGCAGATGGGCCCTAGTGCAATGGGCCCCAGCTTGGGCCCTGGTATCGGGCCGGGGTCTGGTTCAACGGAAACAGCTAATGGTGTAAATGGCAATAATTCTGGTACGGTAAGTTCAGGTATGAGTCTAGGGTCTGGACTAGGCGGTATGCCCATGCTGATGAATGGAAACCTCCATTCTCTGTCGCTACCAAATATGCAACAAGGCATAATGTCTTCTCTTCCTGGATCGATGAGTTCAAATATGCATAGCCATGACGGCGATCATTCTCTAAGCACTGCAAACACAAGCCTTAATGGTGGAATGCTCCCAACGCTTCATCAACAAAATGTTTTTCCCGGAAAATTGGAAGAAAGTGGAGGACTTGTTTCTCCAATTCCACCACTTCATGTTCAGCAACAGCTAGTCACAAAAGAGGATGAGAGCCGGAAAACCGAGACAGAGAACCAAATTCAGTCTAAGTGTTCTCGTTGCAAAAAGGAATTCACACAGAGTTTGCTTGTATCCAAAGATCTGTTTCTGGGTAAGTTCGGCGCCGAACCTAAGCTTTTCAAGTTATGTGACCATTGCCGGGATTTGCAACGGGAAAGACTGAGGCGTTGGCAGAAAAAGACGAAAGATAAACAAGGAGCATGTCGCAGATGTGGAAATGATATCCCCCCGGACCAGCAAAAGTACGTGTTGTGCCCGCTGTGTAGGCAAAATCTTCGTATAAGAAAGGCCAATCGTGCAGCTCAAGGAAAATGTGTACATTGTTCGGGTCCGATCAATCTTCTGATTATTAATGAAGAAACTGATGAAAATGGACGCAGGTCGTCTGTCACAAATGGCGCATACAAGGTGTGCCAGCGATGCCGAGAAAATGATAAGATTAGGCGAACAAACCTTGAGCGAATGGGGAATTGTAATCGTTGTGCTAAAGCGTTATCTACAGAAGAGCAAGGTCGTCATAAAGTTTGCTTAAATTGCCGTCAAAAGAAAAAGAAGATTGGCAATGTTTCGTTGTATAGTGGCTTCCCCGGAGTACCATCCATGGTTGCAATGGAAAATCAACAACAAGGAGCAAATCTTATCCCTCCCCAAAAAAATGGGTTATCGCATATGAACTATATGGCTGTTGATCAATCTTCAATGATGGCTCCCGGGGCACAAATGATGAGTCATATGCCTCAACAAGACTATGTCCCTTCGTATGCACAAGTCATTCCATTGCCGGAAGTTTACAAAGCTGCTCAGGTGGCTCAAGTAACACCTATGTCGCAATTTTCGCAACAATCTCAGTTGGAGCATGGTCAACAAAATCAATACCTAGTCCAACGACCCCAATTCAACAGGTAAAACCTGAGGCGGCAACTACCGGTTTAAATTTTCTATAAGAGCCACCCTATTGGATAGGGGTAGGTATAATTCACGATTCTGAGGCGCTTTGCGTGTCAACGGAAACTTTAGCCGGTGGGAATCTGAAATATAAGATCGCGCAAGGTTGTCCTACTAAGTTTGTTTTCCCGTCATTAACGTAACGTCACTTATGTAATAACGCCGTGTAATATATTGTTTTAATTACCTTCTTAAATTTGAATTGACTAATGTTTCCAATCGCTCTTTGGTTCTTTTTTTTTTCAGGCTGGAGCGTGTATAGACTGTTGTTTGTTTAGACTGAATCGGGTGTGCACAGGGCACCAAACCTTTAGCATGTCAAAAATGTTCCAGATGATACGGTATAGCTAATTACTTGTTTAGGAATATTGCCTTTTTGCGGCGCTGGGCTACAGAGCAGGAATGTTTGATTTCTTGGGCAAATCAGCTCCCCTAGCTACGTAGTGCATGATGTTTAGCGGTTAACTGTGGTTACGAGATCAGTTCGGGGTAGAAATTTGGGCTTGCAGAGTACTAACCATAGATCGGACCTTAAGTGTAAATGCAGGCTGTGTATTCTGAAAATGCAGGTGCCTGCGCGTCGTGTATTTGAAGCATATGGCATTTGCGATTTTTTTGGTACATGCTTTTATTTATTTACGGAAAATCGAATCGCTCTAACAATTAATGAATCCATGAATTTATCTTATGATCTGATATTTAAGAAGAAATTCTACCGCAATTGGTTCTCAAATTCTTTGTTGAAACTCGATGTGCTAAACCATCTTATTGGTTTCGACAACGATTTACAAAGTAACCATTTCGCTGACTTTTGGAAATTGTCAGATCTTAGTCATTTTAATCATAAATTTTCGTGAATTGATTAATTTGTAGATGTTATCAAGGCAACACGTCTTACACCCGTACATCTTCAACCTATTCCCATCCAAATCGCTTTGACCTTAGAATTGGGATAACTTCAAAGTTTGATACGGAGCCGGAGACTGCAATCTATACCCTTTATACTTGTGGATACCCTGTACGTCTGTGGTTTCATTACTTTGGAAAGAATCACAATAATCCGGTTGCCTTTTTGTTAGAACTCTATAAACCCAGTTCCACATATCATACTGAATAAGTATTAAGAGAAATACACTCTCATTGCCAACCAGCTATCGGCTTTCTAACGCATATGCATTTATTGCAAGTAGTTCCACGTCAATTTAATCAATAAGGAGCTTGGGGCTTGATCTAATCGTAGATTCACTCGCCTAGCGCTCTCCATTCCTCGACTTACACAGGAAGAAAAATTCCCTGAATCTCGCAAACGCTGTCCCACAACGAGATCGTGTTGTTTGTAGGATGGATTCGGTCGATCTAATACCGCTGGCTATTGGTTCTGGATGTGAAAAAGAACTTCCACCTGTGCCTCAATATGAACACGCTAATATTTTGAAACCGATGTCGCTCAAGAGAAAGAATGTAAAAAATCTATCATTTTGTGCAAACTCTCAACCATCACTGACTGTAATTCAGCAGCCCTCAAGCCTTAGCAGAAGACGACCACCTCCAATGCTTAATCTTAGTCAAAGCAACGGGACTTCCAAATCTCAAGTCACTCAGGACCCAATGTTGTCTCTTCTGAGTTTGCAGCTATCTGATCCATCAGCGGTTCAAAGTGTCCGACCGCCTACTGGAACCAAACGACAGACAGTTGTCAGCTCGTATTCACCAACGAAGTCAGTCAGCAGTCAGGAATGCGGTCCCAACTCATTGCCTACTACGCCGCTAGCAACAACCACATCTCTGGCCAATTTGAAAGACAAAGACTTTGTTCATCTCAAAGAATTGGGTGCGGGAAACTATGGCGCAGTTCTGAAAGTGTTCCATGTGCCTCTGCAAAGAACTATGGCCAGAAAGATTGTTAACATAGATTCCAAGCTGAACACACAAACTCAAATTATAAGAGAACTTCGAATTATGCATGAATGTTGTTCTCAATACATTGTTGAGTTTTATGGGGCTTACTTGCACTCTCATACCTCCGTCGTTCTTTGCATGGAATACTGCAACTGTGGCTCAATTGACAAAATAGCTTCGTTATTATACGATAAAGCTTTTCCGTTATCAGTCCTCAAAGTACTCCTGTTTTCAATTCTTAGTGGTTTAAACTATCTTTATGACACACACAAAATCATTCACAGAGATATCAAGCCATCAAACGTGCTAATGACGCACAGGGGTGAGTTTAAGTTGTGTGATTTTGGAGTCTCCCGCGAACTCACGAACTCTGTGGCTCTAGCAGATACGTTTGTAGGCACTTCAACGTACATGTCACCAGAACGGATTCAAGGGAATTTATATAGCATAAAGTCTGATGTGTGGTCAATGGGTTTAATGTTGTTCGAACTTGCATCGGGCCTGAGCCCTTGGCTGGATTTAGAGCCCGAAAATGCTATTGCCGTACGTGCTACCAAAGTTGACGGACCTGAGGGGATTTTAGACCTTTTACAGCGGATTGTTAATGAGCAATCACCTTCACTCCTCAACAGAAAGTGTAAGTTCACTATGGAGATTTTTGATCCATCCATGTGTCAATTCATAGACAAGTGCCTAGTCAAAGAGGAACAGCTCAGATCAGCGCCCCAAGATCTTCTCAAAGAGCCATTTCTTGCAGGCGTACCAGAAGGACTACACACGAAAGAAGTTAAGGCTTGGGCAAAATTGGTACGTAAGCAACTAAAAGAAGACAGCTAATCATTTAGGCAAAAGCATCACTTCAATTCGCCTAAACATTACATTTTATCACGCATTAAAATTTTTACGTTAATTAAAAAATCATTCAACTAAAAACAAACGCATTCAATATTGTTTTTTTGGCAGGATGGTTTTTGAGGTGAACTCTTTGAGCCAGAAATGAACGGCTTTTCAATTGATTAATTATGTCAGCCAGGACACAACGACAATCTTCTTCGTGTTCGCAAGAGTCATTAGGTCGTAAATGGAAAGTATAATCACTTTTTAACCATCGAGGTCGCATCTTGTTGTTCTCCCCACGAATGTTCTCCCGGTCTTCGCTATTGTTAGGTTGACCTATTTCAAAATCCCCGTCGCCGCGATATTCTTCGGGAGAAGCCGGTGGGATTGTGTATTCGTGACTCTTGGAGGTATTTTTCTCATCCCAGCCCTGGAAACTTGTTATTGTAGTCAGATCTGGGCTCCATGAAAAAGGCTCTGTAAAGGCATCTGAAACTTGACCATTCATGTCTTCCAAAGTTTCAAGAAGACTCCTCATTAGATAAATGTCCTTGTAAGTCAACTTGATGTAAGAGATGTTTGTGCGCGGCGGTATTTTTGGAAGCATTTGATCAATTTTTTGGAAAATGGTAATTGAAAAGCTAATTGGCTCGAAACTGAAATTTTTAAGAGAAATAGACACATCAAGGGCTTGTTGACTTGTATCAAATAAGAGTACATGCCGAAATTGGTTCTGATATGACTGTCGTGATAAAGTGGTTGTAGTGAGGATGCTTATATCTGTGAATGTAAAAAACTTCTCATTTAGCACAAGATGGCGAAGGACCAATAGGCAGTCATTAATCTCGCTTTTGAAGTCATTAAGAATCACCATGACATTCCCAAAAGGGGGGCTTAACTTACATAAAAAGTCCTTGCAGTATGCTAAGAAAGGAACAGCTACCTCCAAAAGGAGGCAACAATCATGCAGAGAAATCAGTTTTGGGACGACTATCAACAGCTTCAGAGGCGCCGGTACTCGTATGAAATCCTGAAGCCCACCGTCAATTGTCTTACCATAAACCCACATTTTCATGCAAGAATACTTGCGGTAGAGTTCATATGTGGTAATCGGGTCGTTCCATAGTTCCTTTTCAACTGAGGATAAATGTCTGCAATTATTGCAGACATTTGTGGGGCTTTGAATCAAACAAGATGAGAATGGAAACAAAAACACCCTTTGACCTCTCTTCATAGTGGAGTAATTGGACTTAAATTCAGAATTTAAGACAATTGTTCCTACAACCTTCATTCCAGGCACTGTATTGTATTCTGCTACCAAGTCAGTCCTAAAATCGAGAGTCAATCCTTTGACTCTAAAAAGTGCTGAATCTGGAAGCGGCCGCAACTTGTTCAACGTGATAATCAGTTCTTTGAGAATTCCATCGTGGCTAATAATCCTCCTGATCGGTAAAAGACTAACGGCATTAGAAGTTGAATACAGACATTGCATGTCGTCATCGTTTTTAATATCTCCTTTGATGGTAATTGTGAATTGACATGGATCTGGGGAGGGCACCATAACCGCCGAAGAAATATGTGAATTTTTATAGGAGGAAAGGTGTTTTGAATGTGCAATGTTAGTTCTAAGAGAGCAGGTTGTCACTCACTGCCGTTAGCAAGGCACCATCAGAATTTTCTAGTCGCTGAGTTCCTTCGCTTGTTTGGAGTAGGGGCACGGTGCACGCTTGAGATCAGTAACCTGTCAAAATAAAGTGACGGCCAACTTTACGATCGGATAAATCGCGTTTAAGAAGACTTTACGAGAAGTGAAGAACATCGGATAAAGAAAACCACAATTAAATATCCAACTTAAGGGATTTGGAGCTAAAATTTCCAATTTAGATGCTATTCTTGCCCTTTTGAGGGAAGCAGTATAAAATTTATATTATTTATAATAAATTGATGTGCAGGACAGACAGCCTTTATCAAGTCGTGATCTGCATGAAAAAACCTTATTGAATACCGTGTTTTGGCGCTATGCAGACAGAAATGGACTCTAACCACAATGTTGTTTACAAGATTTTTGTAATTGGTAACTTAAGAATTGGGAATAAGTTACTAAAAGTTTGTCGTTTGTCGTATTTTTTTTTTTTTGCTTATATTTACGTGAATGTTCATCGCAAATTGAATGGTACATACATTATAACTTTAAAAATAATAAGATTAGTAAACCTTCAGTCAATTGGGAAAACTTCGAGGCAAAAATTTGGGAAGATTAAGCAATTTCTGCAACATAAATCTAAGTATATTTCCATATATTTGAAAGAGAACACGAACGGCGGTAGAAAGCTTTCATAATTCTATGTGCAAAAAGTTCAGTGCTATCCTAGCATGTACTACGAAATGGCGTACTTTCGTGAGAATTTTATCGTAGACAAGAAATTGACGCTACGATCCAGAAGAGTAATCGCTTGGAGACTTCTTACGTCTTTCCTCCTCCTCAAGAATCGAGAGTCTTAGGGCTTCTTCTATCATCTTGTCTTCAAGTGAATCAATGAACAGGCGACCACCAGAGCCAACGGTGCCATTACCAGTGACAATCAAGCTCGATGCATGAATGGCACTTGCTGTGGCTGATTTCCGCGCTAATCTACTTCTAGCCGAGGCCAATTTCAGTTCCCAATCAGGGCGGATAAAGTCAGTGGTAACTACAGAGCTAGAATCAGCAGCAACAGAAGAGCGTCTACGCGGCTTTCTAGAAGTAGAAGGTGGTGGAAATTTCAAAGTATTCTCAATTTCGTCCGAGGAATGAATTGCTGTGTCATCATCAGCCTCGGAGACCTTAGAAAATTTCGTAGGACATCTATACTCTCCTGGCTTTTGTTTTGCACCCAAGCCAACGTTTACGTCTTCAGGAGGATCGTAAGTCACTCCAAAATTAGCCATAGCGCAATATGGGCAACTAGCGCACTCGGAAATGAGAGTATGAGGTAGCTCCCCTTGATGTTGTTGCGCAGCGTCATCGTGCGGAGGATGAGGATCAAGACGCTTAATTTGCACGAAGCATTCAGAACAGATAGGCTGCCTGCAGCACCTGCTATAGTTCAAGGGCTCGGGGAAGTACAAAAAGCAGATAGGACACTCAATGGAATTTTTGTATAGCCGAATGATAAGATCTCTCAGTGATAAATCCTCCAGATGAGTGCCACTCTTTCGTGCAGCAAGATAGTCATTATCAGATTTTAGCCGTTCCGATTTCATGTTACTTATCAATTCTAGACGCTTGATCTTTTGCTCACGTCGTTTGTAATAGTTCAGAGAGCGATGGATTTTGTGATCTTCCGGATCAAGCTCCTCGTCTTCCTCCGAGAATGCATCATCAACAGCATGGAGAGGGGTTTGAGAGACAAGAACAAAAATCTCCTTATCAGTCCAGCTGTCGTCGAAATCCTGTAATGGAGTATAAAATGGCGCTAACTTTCGGTTTATTATCAAGTCACGCACAATAGTAGTAGAGAAATCAAGGTCCAGTTTGTAAGTACCATATGGGGCAAGGTAACCACCATCAACATTTTCTGTGAATCTGACTACCAAGTCTTTATAATGCTTGGCTTGTGTTTTAAGCTTTTCCTCCGACTTTGAGCCTTTGCTACCCGAGGCATTCCCAAATACAGAAAGAGTGGTACTTCTACGTCCAAGGCGACTATTCAGAACGGCACCATGAGATGTTAATGACGCAGATCTTGAGCGATTCTCTTTGGTGGGAACGTTACCCATATTGGCTGGTAGGAGTAGATAAGAACAGAACAGGGAAATGAAGAACGCGCTTTTACGCGAAGGCCATGAAACTGAGGGGAATTGTTATCAGTATTTAAAATAAAGTGGTGTAGCTTAATCCTTGGTCGAAAAAAGTGACCAATTTTAAATTCAGTTTTTCTAAAGGTTAGGGGTATAGTCACCACTGCCTCAATTCCGGGGGAAGCCAGACATCGCACGATAAGTCACGTGATAAACTGGAGGCTTTCACGCAGTCCACATTTAGACCCATTGGCAAGGTTCATTCTCTTAACAAGGTATATGAATGTAACTTAATCCCAGGGTTAAAGGATCATTGTTATTATACAACCGGAGAATTATAAGTTCTGCTTATATATCTAATACCTCCCTCCCCTATATGGGTTATCTAGTCAATGTCATCATTGAAACATACATGATCAAAAATCTTCCCTTTCATACAGATGATTCTGCATGAGTTAGCCTTCGTCACCCCTTCTTTGAAGACATCGCGAAACTTAAGAGGGATCTGTAAAGCCAGAGGTTTTATTGCCTCAAGCATTTCGTAAGGAGCCAAGATAGAACTTCATCAAGGACAACGTCTTTGTAATCAGGAGCCAATGGATCTAGTATGACCATACGACCGTTTGATTTCCTTTCTAATTTGTGATGATTAGAGTGGTAAAGAATAGAGTCATCGGGAATTGATCCTGAAACGTATGCGTCCTCAGTAGCTTCATAAATGTTAGCGTGGAGAAGATTTTGATCTGTTTGCTTCATGAACTATGGCAACATCAAGTTGATTTCTCTTTAGTGGTCTAAATAAATTTCCATACAGACTAGGTAATGCTTTCTATAATAAAAAATTGATCGTTAAATTGATACTAAACAATAAAAAGAATAAAATTTAGATTAAGTTAAACACAAGGATTTAAGCAATATTTATAATGTCTTTTCCAACTGCCTTGTTGGAACAGAGTTTAGCTGCAGCCTCGTCAATCAGTTCCATAGTGTACTCGCTATCGATGAATATTTTGAAGTCGTGTTCTTTGAGTGCCTTGACACATTTGTCAGGCCAAGAATCGCCGCCATTGAGTAAGGTCATATTGTAGTAGTATGGGAGCCAGCCCCAATGTGCCTTGAACATTCTGAAGGTTGCAGTAAGGTTGCTACCCAACTAATAGAGAACACATTCGCTAAAGTCCAATTTTGAGTCAACGACGACCCTGGTGTAAGACCCGAAGTCTTTACGGCCCTTCAAAACGGTTCCTAAATCGTTCAAAAGATCTCCATTTCTACAACAGTCAAAGATGGCATCAAAAGGACCGGATTCCTTTACAGATTCTAATACAGGGTTCAAGATGGACTTTTGTTTCGTGTAGTCAATAACAGTAGTAGCACCAAGTTCTTTGATCGCACCCTCGGACTTACCAGAACAAGTGACGACAATCTCAGAGGAGTTGTATATTTTCTTACCGAGCTGGACACAATAATGACCCACCGGGCTATCAGCGCCAATAATCAAAATCTTATTGAAAGAATTTCCTTTAGCAATGTTGTCAAACATGGTCTGAGCAGTTCCAAATGCCAGCGGATAAGCAGCACCCTGCTGGAATGACAAGTTGTCGGGCAATTTACGGGTATTGGCACATGTAGGCATGGAAGAATCGGTACTCAGCAATAGTTCCTGGCCCCAAAATATCTTGGAACAAACCAGCGACTCTGTCATTTACTTGGAGACCGTTTCTTTTGGCAGCATTAGCACCGATGGCTAAAACAACGCCCGAGTATTCGAAACCAAATCCCTTTTCCCCACGGAAAATCCATGGATTCAAGGAGTTTTTGAGAATCAAGTCCACAGGATTGAGGGCTGCAGCGTGAACTTTTATAAGTATACTATTGGGAGCTTGTACTGGCCATTCTCTTCCGTAACAGGGATCTCCTGGATACCAATTGTCAACGGCGAAGCATTGTTGGTGAACTTAACAGCTTTTAATTGCACTGTGACTTAACTAGAGACGAAGAATACTCTTTCGTGGTTACCATTAGATGATCCAACAGGGAAAGTCCCTAATTGATCTTATGTACATCCGTACATCTCGGGTTCGTGCATTTTATTTCTGTGTATCACTTTAGGAAGTTTAGGCTTGCTTGCGGGTGCAGCAAGCTGAAGTGACTAATTAATTCCTTTTATGGAAATGAAGGATGTCTTGTACAATGAGATGATATAATGATTTTAGTGAATGCATAAAACCTATAAACAACGCCTCAAAGCGAAATCTCGGTGCGAGCAAAACTTCTCGTTTGCAATCAGCGCAAATATATGGAATTCCTATTAGTTTGTAGGAATTGGACATAAGGCGAAAACATAGGCGAAATTCATTACTATGTCATAAGATATTAAGAGGGATAAGTGTAAGCGAAAGTGGGGTGGAAGCTTGTCTCACATCAATAGTTTAGCAGTCGGCAATTATGATAATGCCTAATGATAAAGAAGTAATGACGGAATTTATAGATCAAGGAACTCTTGCAGTTTCCAAAGAATTGAAAGTGAATCCTATCACATCTCAGATGGCTGGGATCAAACTGAAACTATCCATTTGCAAATATGAACGGACACAGAATTTAAGGTTTCCATATTCATAGAGAGTTAAGGCATGGCGATATCATAAAGGTCAACTGGGTATTCTCGTTAGACCGAGACCAAAACCAACACCTATCATTGAGAGAATGATGGCCACCCAAAAGATCCCAAGAACAAAACTTGCGAGCTTCTGTCGTGTGGAATATCTCTGGTGATATCTCAAATTTATAGTAGCTTTTTCGTTTGGGGTATTAAAGTCGTGGTAGTAAAATCCTTTCTTATCTAGCATGCCAAGAGCTAGGAGGAAGAAAACCGGAACTACAACAAGAGCGGTGACCATCATGAACCCCCATTTCGTCCAAGAGTGTATGATAGCTGGCAGAATTTGGGATTCAAGACTCTCTTGTGAGAAATCCGAGAACATCCTTCTGTGTAATCTCAGTTTCTCCATCGAGTCACGAGTTGGGAATGCTTCGGGAACTGTTGGAGAATAGCAGGGCTGATTGGCGCCAAGAATAGGGATTCTAAAACATTTCGTTGGAGTGAGAGTCTCAGGTACGCTAACCCCATACTCATGTGACATTGAAAGCAATTCTGTCCTGGAAAGTCTTGTTTCATATGGAAAAGTATTGTCAATGGTACCGAAAGACAAGGAGCTGAAGACTTCTGAGAAGTCTCTATCGTCAATTGTATCTCTCAAAAATTTAGTGGATTGATGGGTACTAGAAAGTGAGCTAGGACTGGGTATATGTTCAGTAGATTTTAATCCATGACTCGAACTACTCTTATATTCTTCCAGCAGATTAGTCAATGAAACCCTTTGCGATGATATTGTTGAGAACTCAGGCTGCATCGGCGTTGTAATTGAGACTCTTGTAGCAGAAGGAAGACCTATTGTTAGATTTTCGACCAGGCTGGCCAAAACTAGTTTTGCTTCTGAATCTCCAGTTATAGCCTTATTCGAACTTAGAATTTGAAGAGATGACTTTTGCATGTTAACGAGAGAGGGCATCTCACTTCGGCTAACAGTTACAAATTTGATCGGTGAGTTGGCGGCGCTCTCAAGATTAGATACATTGGAGAAGAGTGTTGTGTCATGGGGTGCAGAATTCTTGTTTTCGCGGACAGTCGATGGCCCTTGTCTCGTATCCTCGACTTTCGCATTTTCTATAGTTCCAGATTCGGTTGTACTATTGAAGTCTTCATTGAAAAGAAACTCATGAGTGAGGTCGTAATCTTGAATAATAGAGTATATTGTCTCTGCGTCAACTTCTGCAGCAGACAATATGGGCTCTTGGCTCGTTTCCGAATCTGCAAAATCTTCCTTTTTAGTCTCTGATGTTGGCGATGCTGACTTTATAGGAGCAGAAGTTTCGGGGACGCTAACTTTGAAAGATTCAGTCGTCTCTGAGGACTGTGGAGGCTTTACAGAAAAAGATTCAGTCGAATATAGTTCTGACCGACTTGAATTTGTTTTCATGAGTCTTGCAGGGCTTTTCGGGAGTAAAAATGATTGAAGAGACTGTCGAATAGAAGACATCAGCAGTAGTGACCTTCCATCTTTGGAGGGGTCCTGGCTCATCCTGGGTATATGGGTACGATGTAATTCAAAGATTTGTATAGCTCAATGAAACATCTATGACAGAGAAATAGAAAAATTCGAAAAGTTCCTCAACGCAATGTATGTGCAAAATGTGGTATGAGCTGGCTAGTCCAAACTGGGTCTTTCCAAGTTTGACTTGATCGCTGAAAACCTGCATACACAGGGTGGTTGACAATTTGTACCGATTTGGACGTAATGGTATGCATCTCTTAATATACAGGAACCACATGAAATGTTCCCCTGACCAGGAAAGGCTGAAATGATTTGGTCATTGAAGGTACAATTTTTACTGTCACTAGCCAATTTAGTCAAAGGTGAGTTTTTATATTACCTAAGTAAATGTCATTCATATTGATTTAAAAATACTGGTGGACGGAGGTCATTACCGCCAAATCCCAGCAAATAGTCGAAATATTAACTTCAAAAAGAATGGTAGAATTTGATTTAATGTTAGGGAACGGTGTATCAAGTTACTTCAATCTTGCCTCAGTAACTTACGTAGCAGCTAAAAATGTTGTTTTGGGCCTAGTAGTAGATGTTAAGACGTTCTCTCTTAAACCACTTAGCTGCTGTAGTACAAGGATTGATTGTACTTGCAATTGTAGTAGTCGTACTCAACGCCTTTGTTGCTACTGGAGTCGTAACGTAAGAAACAGGTTTTGACCCACCAGAACTGCTAGAGCCTGAGGGCTTACCGAAGATGTTTGCAAGGCCACCCAAGATACCCGACCCCAATAATGATCCTAATAAGCCTTTGGATGGTTTGGCAGTCGAATTTGACGATACTGCTGTACTATTATTTGGAGATGTGTAGGTGTTGGTGGAAGAGGTTGCAACTGAACCACATTTTCCTTCGAATGCAGCAACTGCAGTACCTGCAATAGTTCTCAAACTCTTCACATTGACTAAATCTGTGATAAGAGCAGGAAGCAAGCCCGACTGACTGACTGCACTAATCAAGGATTGAAGTTTGAGCAAGCCATTGGCGTAAAGTGCTCCAATTAACAGCGCTCCAAAAGTGAAGAATTGAGGGTCAGTTAGAGCAGTTTCCACAACTTGCGTTGCCAATCCTGATTCTGCCAAGCTGTTCATAACATTAAGCACAATGCCATCGATATCTCTTTTTTCTAATTCTGAGTCGTCCAACTCTTCATACATATTTTCCTCAATAAGCCCATCTTTGCGAAGCAACTCCAAACCTTCTTCGTTAGAAAAGGGTGTATCCCGCTTGAGGATGTGTGGTAAGGCTGACTTCAATAGGCTTAGTATATTTGGCAATTCAGCCTTGACCATAGATAGAACTTGTGCAAAGAACGCACAATCAGCGATTATGTCGTTGATAACAGTAGTGATCAATCCTGACTGAACCAAAAACTTTAGCAAGGTTGCTGCGCTAATCAATTTATTTTTAACCACCAAAACAACACCCTCGACAGCCGCCGATTGCAAGGCTACGTTTTTAAGAAAATACTTTAAGACAACGGGAGCCAATTGCGTATTTTTGACCGCTTCTAAAACGGTCGTGACAATTTGGTACTCTCTTGCAGAAAGTTCACCTTCAAGAAGTTCTCTTTTTGCTCTCATAGACTTCAAACTCTCAAAGTCTAAGAGGGCTCTTTCCAAATCCTCTCTTTTCACAAGATCGCTCCCGCCCGAGGACAGCGATTCCTTGATTTGAGCAGGGGCTGCGTAAACAACAACAGATGAAGCAGAAAGAACTGCAATGGCTGTATTGGCAAGCTTCATTTGAGTTTATTGGAAACGAATGACGGAAAAGATCTAGAGTTGAGGATTGCGAGACTTTTTTGAAATCAGTAAGGCAAAATTTGATGACGCAGGGGTCTTAATCAAAGAATCTTTTATATATTATATATAACTAGACTAGAATATGCCGTTATTACTCAAAGTGGCTACATTAGTAGACTTCCCAAAGTGGCAATAATGATGGCTGCAAAACCTATATGCCGTACTCACTGTGATTTAAACTGGCATCAAATGTTCCAACACAGTATATGGCCTGTACAAGAATAAATGAAGGCTTCTAGTTTAGGAAAGTTTCTTTATTTAATGGCTGCAAGGCATACCCCCCTGACTCTTCATGAAAAGACTTTAAACAATACAAGGCGATCAAACAGGTGATCTGAATAAAGTTTAGGGGGATGATAATGATCTGTACTTATGGCTACAAGCTAAAAGACGTGTTTTTGGATGTATTGAAGTCCATTTTGGTAACTTAGGGGAGAAGTTTCTGGTTGTTAGGTTGCAAGATACTAGCGTTTACCAAAGAAGCTCATGAGAGAAGTTTGTTTCTTTTTAGTATCACCTTTTGAGTTGGCTGGTTTGTGACTTTCGAGTTTTGCTTTTTTCAAAGGAGGCTTTTGACTTTCGACCTCACTACTCTTATACAGTGTGAAATATCCATCTTGGTCAACAGTAGTTTCTTGTGGAAGTGAGGGGACAACAGAAGGCTCCACCAATGGCAGATCTTTTGTTACAGAATTTGAAGCAAAAGATCTCAATATCGAATCTTCAGGAACAGTGGGCGCACTGACAGTGGATGCTGATGGAGATTCTTCTTCAACATCTACTGCTATTGGCTGCGTCTCCTCTTCATCACCTTTGACTTCGCCTTCGTTATCAGTGAAATCGTCATCTAAGAAGAGATTATTTAGATCTGTACTTGCAGTAGATGGCTGGGCACCATGAATCTTACGATCGTGCTCTTCCTCTTCGTCCTCGACGTTTGAAACGACAACTCTTTCCTTAGGCTCAGATTGTTCAGCCTTGCGTGATTTGTATTGATATGATTTCTTTGGTTGGTCACTAGGGCGATTGGCCACTTTAGCGCTCTCGCCTTTCCTTGATACATATCCAGATATTAAGGAAGATTTTACCTCTGGCTTTCTTGACAGGTAAATTAATGTCGACTTGGATTTCGCCTCTGATTTCTTTTTGTTCTCCAGCTTAATGCTCAGATCTGTTTTCGTGACATCGTCATTCGCTCGGGGACCTAACAGTGTCTGTTTCAGGGTGCTAGTTAGCCTTTCCACACTTGGACCTCTAATCATGCCAAGTTGATGAAGCTGAATTATTGAATCCAACTCTGTGGGATGTTGAAGCTCTTCTAGAGCAATATCTACACTCGTGATGGAGTTCTTCTCAAGTTGAATGCTGTACACATGTACTGTCGATAAATGGTCAAAGAAAGAGATATTTTCTTCCAAGTCATGTTCTGTTTCGAAGCGACGTATTACAAATACCCCGTCTTGTTGACCAGAGGCCACAAATGAAGCACAAAGTCTACTTTTGTTTAAGTTGTAGTATTCAGCGAGGAGACGTTTACTTCTAGCCGAGGAGAGCTTTAAGTCACGGGAAACAGTATGATATGTGACGGCATGTGTTTCTATTCGATTCGATATATAATCGACCTCTTTTACTGAAGCTGTCATAGTCATTAATGGTCAACCTAATGTTACGTTACAGGTTACGCGGTGCAAATGCGCGTTTGGACATGGGGAAGTGTACAGCTAAAGGGAACGATTGGATTCAAGGAGCAGGATTATTTCGCGATTGAGTTTTTTAAAAAAAGAAGAACAAATTGAGAATTAAATCTCAAGCTTACATTAAGATTGGATCGTCGCACAAATATATATTACATATTGCAGTCTTAAAAAACCTTACAATTGGTCTGTAGAAACTAGCTCACAATTCATCTTTTTCATTTTTCTCAGCATTGGCCTTTTTTGCAAGGAATTCTTGACGCTCTTTCTCTCTTGCCTCATATGAGCCGCCTAATTCGTTGTTGATCATTTCATCAGTAACACCCAGGGAGATCAAGGTCTTCCACGTTCTGAGTCTTTCGAATCCATTCTTGGCCAGGCGGTAGTCATAGAACGCTTGCTGGATACGATCAGTGGAAGTGGCTACAAATGGACCGTGTTGCACAACCTTCTGGTCCAATATCTTGCCACCGATTAACACAAATTCAAGATCTTTGGTTTCAGATTCTGGGTATACACCTTCAATCGTGTCACCATTAGTGTTGAAGAAGACGTTCTCAAATTGCGAGACCTTGTCTTTGTTCTGAAGGATCAAATTGTTTCCTTCCAAAACGTAAAGAAAGAAGTTGAAATCATTAGGGGTATGCTGTTTGAAATGAGAACCGGGCTTCATGATAAAATGGTAGTAGTTGACTGGCGTATAGGCAAGTTCAGCATCCAGTTTCACCCCGTAACTCTCGCCTGAAATAACTCTGACCCTCAATTTGCCGTCTTGTTCAAAGTACTCGGGTACTTCCCATTGCTTCAAGTCTCTGTAGCGAGGCTCGACCTCTTTCAACTTCTCTGGCAAATCAACCCAAAGCTGCAAACCGACGTTCTTTGATCCATCCTTATGGATCACAGGCATCTCGCTGTGGACAGTTCCTCTACCCGCAGTCATGAACTGTAAATCGCCTTCTCTCAAGACTCCACGGGATCCAGTGAAGTCTTCGTGTGCAAATGCACCCTTGAGCATGAGAGTGATGGTTTCCTGGCCCAAATGTGGGTGTTCAGGGAAGCCACCCACTCCGCTAGAGGAGAAGTGATCGAAAAGAAGAAATGGGCTGAAATTGCGCATTTGCATGTTACCGATCGAACGTCTCACGGTTGCGCCAACGCCTTCGGCCTGCTCGATGCCTGGTAGGATGGTTTTGATTGTTCTTAAAGACATGGCTGAAGTTATTTTGATGTAGAGTGATACTATTTGAAAGTAGACAAGAAAGGACAAGAGGTCAAATCTCATGAATTTATAGTCATGGGTTAAAAGCTTACAATCTTCTAGAAGCTTTGGTGTGCTCGATTCAATAAGCGGCTATGATTAATCATTTGTAAATTGAAATCACAGATTGATGATTCGCACTTCTAGAAGTTAGTAAGGTTTACTAACAAGATTTAAAGATGCCTGTATGATAGCAATGTGCTTTCATGGTATAAATTACTAATCTATATTGTACAGGACTGAAAGATGTTAGTGCTCCCTACTAAAGAACATTCGTGGATTGAAGTGATTATTGATTAGAAAATAGACATTCTACAGATTTCTAGAAATACCTAGTTCAAATGACCGAGTTTCGTTCATTTACTGATTATTATCACTTCCGGCGTGCAAGGGTGTAAACAGTAGGGAAGATGACATTAATCGGGGTGTCAAGATCGACACCTAAGATTCTTTGCAATTCGGAAATAAACCAATCGATAGTATCGGGCTTGTCGGGATTAGCAGTTTTCCAGCTGTGGTAACCACTCCAACTGGTTGCATACTCCTTGTAAGATCTCAAAGTTATCTTTTTCTCAATAAATAAGGAAGTATAGTTACGATCATGTTTGTCTGGATGGTAGTAGTGTCTAATAATATTATGATAGAGCTCTTTTGGAGGATTAACTCCTTCCAAACCAGTGCGATATCTGTTGTGGCCAGGGTTTTCGAAGTAGGACCCGAGAAACCGCTCGTAGCTTTCCCCGTAATTCTCCACAGAAGACTCATACGAGACCTCTAAATTCAACTTTGTTGCCTCAGGAAATCCGATGAAAACTGGATCCAAGTAAAACCAGTATGACAAGGTTCCATTGGGTTTTAGAATCCGGGCGGACTCTTTGAAGAAGGCGTCCATATCCATCCAGTGGCAGGCTTCCGCACAAGTAATCATATCCACAGATTCAGGCTTTACAATTTCTGGAGTTTTTTCAGCGGGCGCACTTATGAATTCAATTGAGCCCCTAGTTGCGTTGTGAGCGTTCGCTCGACTAGCGCTAATCATAGTCTCTGAAAGATCAGTGCCCAATACCTTCGTAAAGTAATCCGTTAGCTTCAAACCCACAAACCCAGAGCCGCAGCCAACATCCATTGCGAACTCTGTTACATTTCCTTTTGCCTGTTTGTGGTATTCAATTAATGTCTCATAATAGGAGTCAGGGTACAGTGGCCTGGCATTGTTGTAGTGTGTAGCATCGAAGTCTGTTTCTGAATACGTCGACATTTGTAATTGATATGTTTTTTACTCAATCGAATTTACTGTGATTTATATACTTTTGTATGGGGTGTTTGATATGAAAGTGTGGGTCCCGTTTCAAGTAATATGACGTACAATCAGGATTGGTGACCCCGCTATCGGGCCGGTAGCGGCTAACTTGGGACACATCAACAATAAACAAACACTAATATTAAATGAACAGTTATTTGGCGAATCAGAATGGTTGGTATTAGTCATTTTATTACCTTTTATTATAAACAGGACTGGAATCATGAAAAATCGCTTTTCTGGGACGGGGGTCCTCGGAGGAAGCACCCAAAACTCGGATGCCGAGCTATTTGCAATTAAAAATATAAAGAAAAAAAAGGCACCATATCACGAGATTTTCGATGGTGTATATGAATCATTAATTATTGACTGGATTGGATTCGCTTTAAATGAGAGTTGTACAACAGAAGTTTGTAGAAAGTAAGTAGGAATTTTCTGGGTAAATTACTCTTCTTTCTTCGATTCTAAGCTAGATCCCTCCTTCTTTGCTTTTCTGTCAGCCAAGAACTCCTTGTACTTCTCCAAAGTGATCTGCTTTTGTTTATCTTGGTATTCTTTAATAAATTTGTACTGAGTGTCTGTCATGACATCCCAAAATGTGAAAAATGGCTGAGAATAATTAAAACGGAAGCCCCAAGATTGGTGGTGGATGTCGTGATACAAAGCGTTATTGGGGAAAATCACCTGAAATGGATCGAAGGGAAGTTTGTACCCACAATGATCATCGACGGTCTTCATGGTGGCAAAAACAAACAAAAACATACCTTCTCTGGGAGTCAATTTACAAAGAAAAGCCACAAGGCCTGTGCCGAAAGTGTCAAGTAAGAACCCTTCGACTGGGTCATTATAAAGAGCGCCAAACGAGTAGGGCACATAGAGTCTATGATGTCTTGAATGAAAACGACGATACAAATATTTGTTCTCGTGCATAATACGGTGGAGCCAGTATTGCCATGTATCAATGAAGACAATACAAACAAGGATCCGAAGGCAAGACCAGCCGTATGTGTATGCCAACCACAAAAGCGAGTCAGGAACGAAAGATGGCACATAGTTCTGCTTCAAATACCACATTTGGTATAGTTCGTCACCGGTGGTAGGGACCTCGTCGATTCTCAAAGCCAACATTCCGACAACAGTTTGAAGAACATGTTGGAAAGCAACATCCCTCAATACTTCAGAAAGAGTCACTTTGTTGCGAGCCTGCTCTTCTTCACTAGGATGAATTCTGTATTTTTCTGCGAGCTGGTACACGTCGACCAAGTGAAACATAGTGGAATAGACCCAGTAAGCAACAACTGGCGCCAAAACGGCCAACATACCATCTGGAATGCCAGGTATGAGATTCTCACGAGGAGTTATTAGCCGAGGAGGGGCATAAGGGGAACTGACGACTTGCGAAAAGTTCTTTGGGAAAGACAAGAACGACATGGAAGCTAGAGGATCGGAGAGCTTGTGCATTGTAATTAATAGTTTGTGATACTAATTGCAGGACAGGTTCAAGGGAAGTAAATTAATTCGATTGAAAAATGAATGAGAATTTGTTTTGAAAGAACTTGTTGTCTTTTGTTTTTATTGTGCCTCGATTGATTTTTTCAATGTAAAGATATTCAGGTTGGATTAGCAAGGAAAATCTATTGTCAAACACGCAAACTGAACGACTGGTGGGTGAAGACAAGTAGTGGAAGAAACGCTCCTTATTTGTGTCAGATTATAGATAATAAGCCTCCAAAGGAAAAGTATGTGTTATTTTGTTTTGTTTAGTTTGTTTTCTTTATGTTTTTTTTTTTGCAAACAAAAAGAAGATGAGTAACGGAACGGAACTCAGAGTTGATGCAGGGACAATGGGTTGGGCGGAGCTCGATTATATAGGAGTCGGAGCTAGCACAAAATCGATTACTAACAATTGAAGTCTTAAAGAATTGAAAATTGATAGTTCATAGTCTTTAATGATTTATTTAAGCTTTTATAGTTCGTCAATGCATAAGATCGGTCACCTGTTTTTTTATGGATGTATGCATTTATAGTACAATGGCCCGATGTCCCATGTCCCACCCGGAGATAAAACGGACCGGCGCGGTTTTAAATGTGAGATAGAAGTGGCAGTCGGAAATGGCTTTAATGGTAAAAACAAAGTTAGCGGGATATTCTGTTATTCACGGCGCTAAGATTTTCTATCTTTTTTTTGGCAGACGATAAATATTTTGTATTCCTTTTTAAAATAGAGTAACCATTATCTATGAAGTCCAAAGAATCCTCAGAAGCAGTCAGAACTTTGATTTTAGGCATAAGACAGCTTATCACACGAAATTTAATTGTCTGTTATCACAATTATATTTTTTGAGTTTGTTGAGAAGAGGTACTTCATCCGTTCGTTTCAGAAGCGAGTTGGTTTATTCTGACTATTCCTTTCAAGGCGACACCAAAGATGTTTCAGGAAAAATTGGGTCTCTTTTGGAGAGGTTTATGTCATGATGAATCAATTTGTTTCAATTTGCTATGTCTAACTTCGTTTTAGAAATCATTCTCTTAAATGCTAAAAAAACGAGATGGCAAGAAAAGAATTAACCAAAAATTCAGAATTGCAAAAGCATCCACAAAATTTTTAAAAAACAAAATCTTCGAATCGTCAAATTTTGTTCAATTTTCGTTTTCAGATTCGTATTTACTTGATGCAGTTCACATGGTTATCTCCTTTCGATAATGTTTACCTAACAAAGATTTGAAATGTCTAAATCACGAATCAACGCAGACGATATCTGGAAAAATAATGTCGAGAAAGTGGTATGTTCACTGAGCTATAAGTTAGCATGACAGTTTATTCAATTGGCACTAACACGCAGAACGCTGAGCTTTTTGCTTTAACCTACGGATCAGTAGTGGCACAGCTATGCCGAGATCTCGAACACAATTACAAGGAAGTCAACCTGCAGCTTGACAAAATGGGTTACAACATTGGAATGAGACTCATTGAAGAATTTCTAGCAAGGACTGGCGCTCAGCGATGTGAGACTTTCAGAGACACAGCTGAGATGATAAGCAAAGTGGGGTTTAAGATGTTTTTAAATATCGTACCTCAAGTAGAAAACTGGTCTGCAGATGGAAATTCATTTTCTCTAGTATTGAATGAAAACCCTTTAGCTGAATTTGTCGAGCTCCCATTTACCCAGTATCCAAAAATCCACAAAGAGTTGTGGTATTCTCAATTGTACTGCGGAGTTCTACGCGGAGCTTTACAGATGGTGCAACTTGACACAGATGTCTACTTTGTAAAAGACGCCATAAGAGGCGACGACAAGACAGAAATTCGTCTTAAGTTGAACAAGGTTTTGGCAGACGAGATTCCAGCTGGGGAGGACTAAATGCGGGATTTAAAAAACTTGTATCAAGATTAGCAATATATCTCATGCGTCTCAAATTTTTTAAAAAAAGGAACATAATAATCTGAATTGCGTTTAAAAACTCACGGTCCACAATGGATTTTCGTACATGTTGACACTCTTGATTATCTATTTGAGATCATCAAGTAAATGAGAACTTCAATGAGCTAATTATTTATTAAAACATTGTTGGAACTTCCTTTCTCGCGAACTGAGAGCTGCTAAATCACATAGCCTTCGAAGTCGTAATTGCCTTAGAACTTGTAGCATAACAGTTACAAGAATTATAATGACAAAAATTCCTATTTCTCTTAAATATAAAAACAAGAGTTTGCAATAAATTTGAGACATTTACAAGGTTTTAAGGCATGCCGTGAATGGTTCATTAGTGGGGCGATCTTGACTGCACCTTTATTAAACGCAATTTAGCCTGCTGTGAAAGAATTCGTTCAAACCCCTTTGTATAGAGGTCTTTTATTCCTTAAATTCAATAGTAATGTCAGACGAAAACATTGATAATACTAAAGAAGGGTCACAATCTGAGGTGGAGGACGCACACAATAACAATCACTCTAATTACATTTATCACAAAATTGTTACCTTTCTCTGGAATTTGCTTCTATCATTCACCTACGATGCTCTGATTGGTTTCTTTGATCTTGTCATCAAGACATTCTTTCGTGAGGTTAGGTCAAGAGGTGGTTTTAACATTCCTGAAAAGGGTCCTGTTGTGTTTGTCTGCGCCCCTCACCACAATCAATTCGTGGACCCAATTGTGGTCATGACAACCACCAGACAATACTCACATCGTAGAATATCATTGCTTACAGCTGCAAAATCTTATAATACGTGGTATGTTGGCACTCCTGCTAAGTTATGTGGTGCTATTCCTGTTGAACGTCCTCAAGACCTAGTGAAACCTTATAATGGGACAATTCGTATTGAAAATTTTGGCAAAGAAAACGAAAATTTAATTGTTATCGGTGAAGGAACGCAATTCACGAAACATGCTTCTTCTAAGGGTATCATCGGGCTTACCCATTACTTGGGAAACGCTAAAATAGATCAAGTGGTGTCAGATACAAAAATAATTTTACTGGCACCTTTTAAATGTAATTTTAATAACCCGAATGAGAAGGAACAAGAACTTATGGACGGCTTGAAAAATGGTCACCCATACGTTTTGGCCCCTCACATCGACAACCTGAAAGTCTTCCAGAATGTATTCAATCACCTTAACAAAGGCGGAGCCTTAGGTATATTTCCAGAAGGTGGGCTGCATGACAGACCAGGTTTGCTTCCTTTGAAGCCCGGCGTAGCGATTATGGCATTAGGTGCAGCCGCTCAATCAACTGATCCCGATCAAGTCATCAATATTGTTCCAGTGGGACTCAATTACTTCCATGCTCATAGGTTTCGTTCGAGAGTTGTCATCGAATTTGGGAGACCAATCGCTGTTACAAAAATAGACGGCGAGATGTACCAAAAGAACCCTAGAAACGTAGTGAATAAGATGTTGGACTTGATTACACTACGACTTAAAGAACTTACAGTAAGTTGTGATGACTATGATACCCTTATTGCTATTCAAGCTGCCAGACGCTTGTACTTCTCGGCTAATCGTGAGGAAATTCCGTTGCCTGTTGTAGTGGAGATGAACCGACGTCTATTGAAAGGTTATCAAAAGTTTTCTGATGAGCCAGAAATAAAGAGTCTAAAGGAAGCAGTGGGTAAGTATAACAAGAAATTAATGCAACTTGGTATACACGATCATCAGGTCGAAGCACTCACGCGGTCAAATCGATTGTTTGTATTCTTGATGTTCATAAGTCGTTTGTCTACAGTTCTTCTATTTTTTGGTCTTGCGTTGCCAGGCATTGTTATGTTTGGTCCTATTTTTTTGGTCGGAGACAGAATTTCTAAAAGCAAAGCCAAAAAAGCACTAGAGGGTTCCGCAGTTAAGATTAAGGCTAACGATGTTATTAGCACTTGGAAAATCCTTGTTGCACTTGGATTCGCTCCAATTCTCTACATTTTCTGGGCGTTGGTAGCAACAATGTTGCTTGGTAGATACCACTACACTAGCTCGTTGCCCAAACCTCTTATTTTCATAGCTTGCTACTTGTGGAATGTCTTCACAACGTATGCCTCTTTAAGAGTTGGAGAGATAGGGATGGATTATTATAAATCGTTGACTCCTTTGTTCTACTCATTACTTCTGATCAACAGAGACATTCTCCAAATCGAGGACTTGAAGAAGACCAGAAGAGATTTAGCAGATAAAGTGTCTGTATCGTGCCAGAAATACGGACCCTCTCTATTTGATGATTATGGCAAGGCTACCAAATTGTACCACCGCGAAGAAAAGATACACAGCGAAAGACAAAATTCTATTGTTTCTCTTGCTAACTTAGAGAACATTCCTATTTTCTCGGAAGTGCGCAGTCTCGATGCAGATGACGACGACGAATCTGAAAATAATTCAGACTTCGACAACGAACGCACTCAAAGCACTTCAGATGAGAACAAGGAAAAAGTTGAGCCTCCAGTTCAAGAGCGCGTGCTTCGCCTGCGCAAAACTAAAGCAAAGAACTAATTTCTTTAACTCCTCCTCCATTTGCAGGTAAGCAAGAAACGTCGATTCTCATGAGATTTGGAGGGAAAAACATTTTCAATATTCATTTTAATTTGTATATTCACAAAATTTCCATATTCTTTCGAATAAATGTGTATATTATATAAGTCAAAATTGAGCAAGTCGATAATATCGATTTGGACAGAATAGGGATCAATGGATAGAGGAATTTTCATTCAGATAAGTTCATTTCCCATTACAATGGAGCTTGCTGCAGTGTAACCCTTTTTTTTAAAAAAAACAACGACTTTAATAAATGAGCAAAATGACTACAATATAGAAAATAAATTAGAACTTAAAATCATTTGTTCCCCCTTTACAAATTCAGTTAGTCACGAAAAGATAGTCAGCCTCAACCTCCCGCTTCCGCGACATCTTAATTCCGTGGCGGAGCATTCTAAGTATAGAAAAAACTGACTCAGGTGAAACCGGCTAAATGTCGTCCTGCATATTCCAAGATTTTGGCAATATGATAGCGATGTATAAATTGTACAGATGCTCCATTACATTGGCAATTTTGTCACAATAAAAGCACTCGTATCTGAGCCAGACTCTTAACTTACCTCATTGTTCTTAGTGTCCGTCAGCATCGAATTATCTTGGCAACCGCGTATACACACCTATCTGCTCGTGTAGCAAGATCAAGGAGTTTCAACCACATATTGCAAAATAAAAGGCTTCGTCATCCCTATTAGAAGAAGGCGGAGTTGGATAGGCCCAATTGGTTGTACCTAACAGAGATAAGTCTACTCTTTGAATCCAGAAGCTTGATATCTGTCCCTCTTCTTGTCTACCAGCGCTCATACTCGAAGTCTTTCCTTGGCTAGTATTCCCCTGTGTTTGCCACTTCAATTTACCAACATCGCCGAGCTCACTGAAAACCTATTGAAAAAACTCTCACTTTTTTTGAAGGCCCAAAATGCACTTTTCAGCCTCCCTTCTTTTCGCGACATATGTTGCTGCAGCCGCCACTGGCTTTCTGCCGCTGAATTTCGGTTATGTCAAATTCGATGTGGACAAGTCCACCGGAAATTCTTATGATGAGAGGTCACATGAAAACGAAATTGCATTTGAGAGAAGAGATGGCTCCGAGGGTATCTCTATGACTCTCAACAATCAGCGTGTTTACTACGAGGCAGTCTTGCTCATCGGCTCCAATAACCAATCAAACCGTGTATTAGTGGACACCGGTTCCTCTGATTTGTGGGTTCCAAGTTCCAATGTTAGCTGTCGTATAACTAGCTCGGGTTCAAGCTCTTTGTCAACAAGAAATGAGGAACTTCGCGGTGTCTCTAAACCCAGAGTCATTGATATTGAAGCATTGGTCAATGAGATCGACGCACAAAGTCCTACAGTTGATTTAAATAGGAGAGCCACTTCCACTTTGATACTTGACAGTGCTATTGCTTCTGCCACTGGGTCAGGATCAAGCCCATCTGGCAACAAGTGTACACAATTTGGATCTTTCGATTACACGCTGTCTTCCACGTTTAAACTCAATCAGTCGGCACCCAGATTTTCTATTCTTTATGCAGATGGAACTGGCTCCACTGGTTTCTGGGGAACCGACACTGTTCTGTTTGACGGTACCTCCATTTCGAGCCTCAGTTTTGCCATTGCTAACGCCACTTCTTCTCAAACAGGTGTTCTCGGAATTGGTCTTCCTGGTCTTGAAGCTACCAATCTGGGTCGTTCTTACCCGTACTACACGTACGAGAATTTCCCCATGCGTCTTAAGTCTATGGGTTTAATTCAAACAAATGCATACTCTTTGTATTTAAACAAAAGAACTGCAACCAAGGGAAGTGTTCTTTTTGGGGCCATTGACCATGCCAAGTATTCAGGAACTTTGCAAACAGTTCCAATGATTGCAGGAGCGTCTTCGACTCTGAATGTTCCTCTGAGATTGCAAATAGTTTTGAACAGTATTCTGGTCCAAGGAAATCTGCAGAACATTGATGTTACTAACACCCCAATTACAGCATTGCTTGATTCTGGATCGACATATTCTTTTTTGCCCCAGGCGATGATCTCAGAGTTAGCAACTGTTTTGAACGCAGAGTTGAATCAAAGATACGGCCTTTATCAAGTCAGTTGCAACTATTTGAACTCCAATTACAACATCACGTTCAATTTTAGCGGAATCAACCTCTCTATTCCATTATCAGAGATGGTAGCTTCCACCATTGGCATGTGTTTTTTGACCTTGATGCCCCTTGACATGAATCTGTACTCTGCGCCGGCCGCTATCTTGGGTGATAATTTCCTTCGTAACATTTATGCTGTCTATGATTTGGACAACTACGTGATCGGTTTGGCCCCAGTAGTTTATACCACGGCTGAGAATATCGAAGCAATCAGCGGCTCGATTCCTCTGGCCACACAAGCCTCTGGCTTTTCCAGCACCTCTACAGCCGCCTCCATCACTGACCAAACTTCTGCTGGAACTTCTCTCAGTACCCCCAGAAAGGGAGCAGCAAGTCGCCAGTACCAAGTGTCGTCATCCCTATGGGCTGCTATTGGATGCGTCATGTCTATATTTTTATTGTAAAAGTTATGTAAAATACATTGTTTTAAGTCATGAATACAGCCCTAGTATTGAAAATGTGTTGGAATTAAACAAATAATTGAGTAATAGAGATTGATAGAATAGCAGTCAGAGAGCTGAATCTGGAACATTAAGCAAATTAAGAATTCTCTTAAAAGTAGAGTTCATTTTCCTCTAATATTTTATGTGATTAATTGTTGGAAAAGCAATTTACAGCCAATAGCGATTCTCATGCGAAAACCAAAATATCCCTACTAATCATAACAAACAAATGAACGCAATTCAAGAAAGAAAAAATTGACTTTAATTATTTTTCAACTGAAATTTTGACGTCTTCTTTGTTAAAAAAAATAATATCTTCAATGCAGAGCAAGTGATGCTTTTAAATTAAACATGGCCCCTTCACTTAGGAGAATTCAGACTGCCCGACAAATTTTCTGTTGAGAACTCAACTGCGAAAGTTGACTTCGTTGGCATTTTCGCGTCTGTGTCCCAACTATCTTAGGCCAAGCTGTTGATACTGCAAGCTAAAGAAAAATAGCCTATTCCATCATTATTTGCTTTATGTAAAAGTATCTCATTTCTCAACGACCCGTAAGAAATCAGAACATGCTTCAAATCTTGTGATTTTTCTTCTAAGTGCCTATACCATAAAGTCATCGATGGCTTAGACTTCTTTCCGCGGTGGCGTGGCCTTAAATGCAGTGTAATGTTACAGATTTATTCTGAACGGACATAATAAGCAGCATTCGGTAGCCAGAACCTCCTCATGAGGTATAAAAATAGCCAGGTATCTTTACCTTTTATTTTTTATAACCTATTTTTTTTTACAAATTCAAAACCTCTTTCTTTTTCGGAATTGTTCGGCAAAACGTCCTCACGATCTCTTACACTTGGCTGAAGTCACCACACTCGTCACACTTGTCACAGTGGACCTAAGCCGCAGTCCCCACTTATCATCCTTATCTGACCCATCCACTGCTTCTTCTTATACCTTCCACTCCTCTTCTCACCAGATTATTCAAAACGACAAGAATACTGAAACGCAACGTTATTTGAAAACTAATTTCAAGTAAGCCTTCTTCCTTCAAAATTTCAAAGTGTTTCTTTAGCAAGCCACACTTCCTCTTTCTTGCGACGTAGTTAAGAAAGCACCTGACTCACTTCTCAACCCTTTTGTTCCCAATTATCCTATACAAAACTTAATAACAAACTTAAACGAGATTAAATGAAAGTTACTTTCAGATTGTCTACAGAAATATCCTTTTCTGTCACTGTTCCTGAAAACGCCACTGTGGCAGACTTGAGAATTGCTGTTGTGGTCGGATGCCCGCTGTCCGCTAAGTTGCCCTCAGACTTCAAACTCATTTTCAACGGAACAAAGCTTGCGCCTCATTACAAGGCACTTGCGTCTTTTGGGGTCTCTGACAGTGATAACCTCACCGTCATTGTCATGAGCGAGGCCGTGACAACCCCAGTCGCTTCCCCACAACTAGCTCCAACTAGCACAGTCCCGAAAAAGAAGTCGAAAAAAAACAAATGCTCATTCACAAATTGTTCCTCTGCTCCTCTTCGGATAGTTGGCGACTGTGGACATTGCCTTGGGAAGTTCTGTGCGAAGCACCGTTTGCTAGAGGACCATATGTGCACTGGCTTACAGACCTGCAAAGACGTTGCACATGAAAGGAATGCCATAAAGCTTCAAAGCGAGAGTACGATCACATCGCGTGTTTAAACCATCTTTCTGTCCATCATTCCCTGTTGTCTTTACAATTACCTTTTCTCATCTACATAGACATTCAAGCATTGAGCTTGAACGAAAGCTATCTACCCTACATATTATTGTCATCTATCTATCTCAATATTAAAACACGCAATACCGAAACCTCCCACTAAAATTTATTCTTGAGTAAGATTTTCAAGAATGCTTTCGTATTTCCCATTCGTTACGTTGTTGGCACGAATCAAGATTTTTTCTGCTTCCTCGTAAAGCTTTTCTTGCTCCTGGCTTCCAACGTCGTAGACATTTCCTAAAGAAATTATGGCCTCTGCCACAGACGCCCATGAGTCTGGGTTTTCATCATCTTCGGCAGCCCTCAAGTATTCTAACGCCTTATTCAAAAGCAGTTTAGAAATCTCACGGGCCTGGTCGAGACTCATGCCGTCGATTTCTTTTTGGCCCTCTGAGAAATATGCTAGTGTCGTGAACACTGTTGTAGGCATTTCAGCCTCAACCAAGTATGAATCTCCCAATCTCTTTGATAACTCTCTCTTCAAAGCAATGAGTGATTTCTCTTCATCCTCATCTGCAGTTTTCAGTTCCTGAAAACTTAAACTAAGATTGTCAAGGAACTTCTGCGTATGTTCTCTCCACCAAATATCGTATTTGTCCGTTTTCCTGATAGTATACAAAGGGTGTTTCTTTCCTAGAATTACTTCATTGGAATTGGTTTCATCATCACTGTCCTCCCCTTCCATTGTGTCTTTGCCAAACTTATCGACTATTTCAAGTAAATCATCCAAAGCGTCTAAAAAGTCCGAGTTTTCTCGATTGAAGTGAGAATATTCTTTTTTGTCTATAGCTTGGCTTTCTGCCTCCTCCCATTTTTGAAGGCATTCATCAAGAAGAAGAGAAGCATCTCGGTGCACTTCATTTATTTTACTTTTAATTTCAAGCTGACTAATTTCTGTCATAGGAATCTTGTTAATGAGGATTCTGGCTTCTGCAAACAATATGGTAGTTGAATGGGGATATAGCTGTTTCCCAGTCTCAATACGATCTTCAGCTTCTATAAAGCATTCCTTGACATATTGGGGGTTTTCAGTGTGGAAGAATGCTAATGCCGACAATGCAAGGGCGTAAATGCTATAAAAGTCTCCAACAAGCTCGATTTTCTCTTGATCTACTGTTTCTTTTTGAATAGAAGCCGATTTTCTGAGCATTCTGTCACATTCATGTATTACAGCATTGACCATCATTTCATTCCTTTCCTCTGATGCAATAAAATTTCTCCATAAAACCTTAAGTTGGCCCATAGCATCGTTAACATCGATATCATCACTTAATTGAATGGAAATGTTATGTTTTTCAGCTGCATTCTCGTTTTCAAATCGCTCATTTGGTTCAGAGCTGTTTGCGTTATCTTCATTGGTCTTCGTTGAGTTCAGAAGCGGAAGTCCGGATACTTCTGGTTTTTGATTGTCTGGCACAGGAGAATCAGTTTTCAGGCGTTTGAGTTTGCCTGCTTTCGCAAGGCCCAAATGTCTTTTGGGTGCCATTTGATAAATCTTGATGTATTTTTCCTTCTTCGAGTATTAAACACCACAGATGGCGGTCACGTGACACAAGTGGCCTGAGCCGTGCCATTAGGTTGTAAAGGTAAAAAGTGAATAATGCAACATTCTCTTATGTGTGAAAGTACAGAATATAAGAAAAAATATTGAATGGTTTTTCTGAGATTCGATCTTGTCGGTATGAAGTGTTCAATGTCAATGATCAGGGGGGCGAAAGGAAATTTCGACTCAAAAAGAGTTGAATTTATTGGAGAGTTCAAACCGGCGAACTCATAGGAAAATGGTAGTTTTAATCATTTTTTTAATGGTGTAAATTCAACCTACCCTTGAATTAATGCTTGAACCCAAAAAAGTAAAGTCCTAGATCAAATGGGGCAAGGAATAGGAGAAAAATAAGAGGTTAGTTTCAGACAAACCAAAAGGCAATAAGTTATGTCAAGAGATACAAGAGATTTCAATTCGATAAATAGATGGATTGAGAATGAATTTTTCTGTAGTTGAAAAGCAGATCAGTGCTTTTAAGTCAGATCATACCCCTCGCGTTATGACTCAAACTGAGGTCAAAGTTTCATCTATTGAATGAAGACATAGAACGAGATTTCTTTATTCACATCAAATCCTTATACAATAAAGCGCGGAATGTTTTTTTGCTCAAGTAGCTGCAAATTGAACGCTTTGCATTATCGAGCGTACACAGGAATATTGCAAAAGTCACGTGCCGTGCACTAATGTAAAGAAAGTGAAAATCCCATAAAGAGGCGTCGCATCCCCCACTTTAATTATTATTTTGATCTATTCAGTGATGAACTTGCTAGCCTCTCTTTGTTGTAGCAACGAAATACATATAGTGTACGGTGGCACTTCCAATATCGCAGCACTTCGAATAAACTCGATTTTGGCCTCGGGTGCAAATCCTATCTTGATACAAGAAGCCTCCTTGGAAAACTTTCCAGAATCCCTACAAGACCAGATCAAAAGTGAAAAAGTCAAATGGATAAGCCAGACTTACTTTAAGAGTCAACTCCTGACGCTAGGGCGCGAAGAGGTCGATAGATTTGTAGATCGTGTCTTCGTTTCGTTAGATAAATCAGATTTTGACCTCAAGGCACAAATTTCGACAGATTGCAGAAGGCTTCGAATCCCTGTAAATGTCTCCGATTCTGGCAATCTCTCGACCTTTACCTTACTCTCCACTTATACGTCTGGTGACTTCCAACTCGGTGTTACAACTCTGGGGAAAGGTTGTAAACTTGCGTCTAGAATCAAAAGGGAGCTTGTTTCTAGTCTTCCACCAAACATAAATGAAATTTGCAACCGCGTAGGTGAGCTCAGGCAGCAATTAAAGGAGCACGACAACGGAGAAGTCGGTGATGATGACGATGACGCTGTAACCTCGTCCAAACTCAATGCCTTGGTCCGTGAATTTGACATGACAAAGGAACAAAAAGCAGCACAAAGATCTAGATTCCTCTCGCAAGTTGTTGAATACTATCCCTTATCTGAGCTTGCTAATCTTACGATTAAAACATTATCGAAAGAGTACTCTTCCTCTGAAGGAACTCCCAATAGGAAAGAAATGTCCAAGGTAGCTCCTCCTGCAAAAGGAGTCATTTCTCTTGTTGGTGCTGGACCTGGCTCTGTGTCAATGCTCACTCTAGGTGCCCTTCAAGAGATTCATTCCGCTGATTTGATATTGGCGGACAAACTTGTACCTCAACAAGTGCTTGACCTAATACCACAGAAAAGAACCCGACTCTTTATTGCGCGTAAGTTTCCAGGTAATGCTGAAAGAGCCCAACAGGAGCTCTTGGAACTTGGCCTTGAAAGTCTTCTTAAGGGAGAAAAGGTCGTTCGCCTTAAGCAAGGCGATCCATACATTTTTGGCAGAGGTGGCGAAGAGTATTTATTCTTTCGTTCCCATGGCTTCACTCCAAATGTACTCCCCGGAATTACTTCTGCCCTTGCTGCTCCTGTTTATTCAAATATACCTGCCACTCATAGAGATGTTGCCGATCAAGTTCTTATTTGCACGGGGACCGGCAGAAGAGGAGCATTACCAGACTTGCCGGATTTTGTCGAGACAAGAACAACTGTATTTTTAATGGCTCTCCATCGTATTGTAGACCTTATTCCCCATCTCATTGAGGAGAAAAGCTGGCCAGCTGATTTGCCAGTTGCAATTGTCGAAAGAGCCTCATGCCCCGACCAAAGAATCATTAGGACAACCATCTCTAAAGCAGCCAAAGCAGTCGAGGCTCTAGGTTCAAGACCTCCCGGACTTTTTGTTGCCGGAAAAGCTTGTGGAGTTTTGAAAGAGGAGGGAAGTCCTGATGATGAATGGGTTGTGGAAGAGGGTTGTGGTACGAGGGCTCTTACAGGTCTTTTGGATAAATTGGTTCACGAAGATTACGATGAATAGAACCTCATTGCATATTTTATTTATTTCTCTACCATAGAGCACCCATACGGATTTGCTTTTAATACCTCGCCTAATTTACAATGCTAAGTGCAATTTAGGAAATAAATATCATGAAAAGTAGATTCAATAACAGGAAAAAGACTTGCTTCGAAATTTCAATCTTTGAATTAAAATTGGACTTTCGATATAAGAAACTCATATCACTTACCCTTTATTTACTTATCTAACGCGAAAGGACCACTACACCTGATTAAAATGTTCAGATACCCAATAACACGCTTACCATTTCTGAGCTCCAGAAGGTACTCTTCATCAATTCAATCCCCAATTGCGTTCGTTTTCGATATAGATGGCGTTTTGGTTCGTGGCAAGAAGCCAATTCCTCAAGCCCACGAGGCTTTGTCACTTTTGAACCAAGAGAAAATTCCCTTCATTCTTCTCACAAATGGAGGAGGAGTAACCGAGGAAGCAAGAGTAAATTTTCTATCCGAAAAACTAGATATTCCGCTTTCAAAGTACCAACTTGTGCAAAGCCATACTCCCATGGAAGTATGGGCGAAAAGCGAGCAATTTAAGCGAGTATTGGTAGTTGGCGGAGCACATGACAATTCCAGAAAAGCTGCATTGAATTATGGATTCAAAGATGTTATCATGCCGATAGATATTGTTAAAGCTTTTCCTGCTGCTTCTCCACACCATGGTTATGGAGAAGCCGAGTTTGAGAAGTATGCGCGTGAAGTAGACTTTTCGAAGCCTATAGATGCAATACTCGTGTTCAACGACCCCCGAGACATGGCGATTGATATTCAAATTGTATCGGATATGTTAAATTCCGTTGGCGGCATGGTTAATACTAAACGAAAAGTACCCACATCCTTTGCAGAAGATCCTTCTATACCAATTGTGTTCAGCAACAACGATTTTTTGTGGGCAAATGATTATAATTTGCCCCGATTTGGTCAAGGAGCATTTAGGATGATGATCGAACGCCTTTATGCGGAAACAAACCGGTTGCTGGAATCGAAGACTCTTCGTTCAACGATTCTCGGTAAGCCATATAAGATACAGCATGATTATGCCCACTGGGTTTTAATTGAATGGAATAAAATATGCCATGGCCACAAGGCTCACAAATTTATTCCTCAGTTAGGTAAGACGCCTGAGAACTCTCCTTTCGAGAAAATTTATATGGTAGGAGATAATCCTGAATCCGATATTCATGGCGCCAATGATAATAAGTGGGAATCTATTCTTTTGCGGACTGGAGTTTACAAGGACGAGGATTGGGAGACTACAAAGCATCGTCCAAGCGTTGGTGTCTTTGACAATGTTCTTGAGGGGGTTGAAAGCGTTCTCAAAAATAGACCAAGAAATTTGACCGTTCATTAGAGTATTTTTATAAGTTAGATTAATTCGAGCATCATAGCATCAATTGTCTTCACGTCTTTGGTATAAGAACACTACAGAATTAAATCGATGCCGTGATTTTCTTGAAAACATGAAGCATAAGGTGGCAATTACGTAAGAATCATAAATTAAATTTCCTTTTTTGACTTTATTTTTGTCCATTTGACGGATTGTATTCATTTGTCTCAGCTTGTTTGTCAAGCGTCTGACCTGTATACTTTGATACTCCTGTTTGTTTACAAAAACAAGAAGGTCAAGACGTTTCAGTCCGAGATGGATGCGAAAAGCGGTCTTGCACCGTCTTTGATGCCACCCGTCATGGAGGATGATAGCATTTTTGGTCCACCAGCTCTTAGCGCTTATAGCATCGCGATTTTAAGCGCTCACTCCTCGTCTCAGCATCGGCTCTCTTCAAGCCCACTTTCAGGAGCTGAATTGAAAGAAAACACAGAACTAAAAGATTCACTAAAACGCAAACTCTCCGTTCATTTTGGTGATAGCGAATCATCTTTCTTTCTGCACCGCGTCAATTTCGACAGTCAAGCCCTCAATCAAACGCGAACATCCAAGGATGTCACTCATTCCACATCCACTACTCGTAATTTCATTCATGAATCAAAAGATAGCATATCTACCCATGCCACAAGTCCTGGATTAACTAGCTATTCGAGTGGGAGTAGCTTGTGGGTTCGTCCGGCCTGCAGCCCCAATGCACACAATAGTTTTAATAACATGACTGACGATGGGCAAGATAACCTGTCAAGCTCACGACAACTAGAAAAAAATAACGTTAAACTTCATTCCATTTCTGGTAGTACAATGAGCGGCGTTGATGGTCGTGGTCTAAAAGCCAAAGACTTGACGAAAAACCAAATGATTCTGCAACAGGGTGGAATACCATACAAAAAATCCAAGCTTTCACACAATCTTCGGTCTTTGGGCCCGCCTAAGCGTGCCTCCGAGATTCTGGAGCGTTTTCATGATCAAGACGACATGAGTATTGAAATAGGTCGTAACAGGCCACTTATGACTAAGGAAGACTCTTTGTTTGCACACCCTAAATCCACATTCGATTTGAAATTTAACAAGAATGCAGCCAACCATTTCATTGGAACGGAACTAACGCCAGATACCGAAACGTTAAGTCAGTATCTTCTATCGAAAAGCAAGGAATCTACAAGATTTAATGCTCTGAAGTTTAAGAAATCCGAGTTTATTAAGGGGTTAGAGAATTTGAAAGATAGATCACCGAAACCTTACATGCAGCTGGTTTCCTCACCGAGAAATACTCTCGTTCAGGGGAGCTTCCACCTGAAAGGCGCCTCTTCGAAACCTAGAGATACGTTGCGAGCTCCGGACGACCAAAATTTGAAAAACGTTCAGACTAGCCCACCAAAATTTCATGATCTATCAAGAAAACCTTTACACGATGTTTCGAACTTTGACCATGACGCGGAACGTAAAGATCATTTTGTCAAGCCTCTCATACCACGGTCAGTCTCTACAATTGGTGCCCACGATACCAACAGACCCAATATTTCTGTAGTTGGATCCGAGTCTATGAACAATACGTTGAAGAAAACGATAACAGTTAATTCGAATCAATACGAAAAATTAGAAATCCTAGGAAGAGGCGGGTCCTCAAAAGTGTACAGAGTCCGACACGTTAACTCTCGAAAAATATTTGCCATCAAAAAAGTTGACTACGATAAATTTGATGAGTCTTGCATTGATGGCTTTAAAAGTGAAATTGAACACTTACAAAAACTTAAGAACCATCCAAGAGTTGTCACTTTAGAGGATCACTCGATTGAAAATGGGTCCATTTTCTTGGTTATGGAATGTGGTGAGGTCGATTTGGCGCATGTGCTTCAAAAGAGATTATCTGGAGAACCACATCTAGATGTCAACTTTGTAAGATTCCATGCACTGGAAATATTTCGTTGTGTTCAGGCTGTGCATCAAGCTGGTATTGTGCATAGCGACTTAAAGCCTGCAAATTTCCTATTCGTGCAGGGTTTAATGAAAATAATAGATTTTGGTATTGCTAACGCCGTGCCCGAGCATACAGCCAACATCTATCGAGAATCTCAGATTGGAACTCCAAATTATATGGCACCAGAGACTTTAATTGAAGTCGGTCAAGCGAATTGTCCGTCAAACAAAGATTCGTTCAATGTTTGGAGAGTTGGGAAGTCCTCCGATGTATGGTCATGTGGATGTATTATCTATCAAATGATCTATGGTAAGCCTCCATATGCTGCATACACAGGGCAGAAAAGAATTCAAGCCATAATGGATCCAAAGACAAAAATATCTTTTTCGGAAAATGGTCTTGGTGGAGTAAAAGTCCCACCAAGTGCCATAATTTTAATGCAGGGTTGTTTGGATAGACTTCCAAATAGTCGGTGGTCAATAGAAGAGTGCCTTGCTTCCGACTTTCTTAAACCCAAGGTCGTTAGCCGTGCTTATGTTCGTGACTTGATCTATTCTGCGATCAATTTTGGAATGGAGAATAAAGGATCTGGTATCTTAAGGGAGGAGTATGACGAAATGGTAGAAACAGTTGTTAAACAGATTGAAGATCTCAACTTTGCATAAATGTCATTTTTAGTGAAAAATTACTGTATTGAGTTTTAGAATCATTGGTTTCTTTCATTGGCAACTAAGCTTGGATTGATTGTACGCATGGACAATGCAGTGCTTTCAAATGATTTTTATTTGGTACATACAAACAGCTTTAGCGTGGTCCTAATTTATCTAAAATACGAGGCCCTTGCTCTTCCCATTCTTGCTTCGAAATCCACATGTGGTCTTTATCAGCCATGATGTTGGCTAAAACAGCTCCTCCAATAAACACCATATGTCTTCTTCTTGGAGGGTCCTCGATTCTCACCTTAAATTTGTCTAGTCTAGTGGCATCTCCATGCAAAACTCTTGTCAACCATAATTGTTTTAACTCTTTTTCCAACCTAGAAGGCAACCCAGGATACATTGAAGAGCCTCCAGACAAAACAATGGCCTTGAAAAGTGATGATCTAATATCAACATCGGCTGACTGTATGGTGTTGAACAAAGTCTCCCCAATTCCAACTTGCTCGACATCGACTAAATTGGGTTGGAATAGACACTCAGGGGCCTCGAACCTTTCGGAACCCACCTTAATGACTCTTCCATCTGGTAATTCATAAGATTCAACCAACGTCGTGGTCTCCGTTGCTAACTTTGTATCCAAGGCCAAATCACATGAGACGTAGCACAACTTCTCTTTGATTTGACGGACCGTTTCAAAGTCAGCAGTTCTGTTAAAAGCATAACCTCGACGCAACAACAAATTTATCAAATTTCTAGTCACGTCACGACCGGCGACATCGAGCCTCTTGGTTAAATGGTTTAAGACTACAGACTCATAAACCGGAACGATGTGAGTAACACCATCACCGGAATCGACCACGACACCAGAGCTCAAACCTTGCGCATATAAAGCTAAGACGGCTTGAATTGCGACGTAAACTCCTCCGAATTGGTACTTCTCAAACATAACTTGGCACATCAATTCTCTGTTCTTTAATGGATTCATTGGGGGTTCCGTCAACAAGACCTTCCGCCCTTGGGTAGGAGTTTTCATTTTTTCGTAAAATGCATAATCCCACAAATGCTCCATGTCCTCCCAGTTCTGAATGATTCCATTTTCCATGGGATAGCCTATTTGCAAAAGCGACCGCACCTGGCTGGCCTCATCTCCACACATGATATCTTTGATCTCTATGTCATCAGGCACCAAAGCATTGCGCTCTTCAGCTCTCAAAATGGGTCTTCCTACAAGAGAGGGGAACGTGTAATCTGGGAAGTTCGTTCCTGCCCTTCCTATCTTTACAAAACCAGTACCCTGGTCAAGAACTGCAAAGTTAGTAAAAGAATATTGGGAAGTGAATCGGTACAATGAATGAATTCGCAAGTGAAACATCATTGAATGAATCATTTGAGGAGAATTGATTATACAAAGATGGAAATTATCTGGTTCCTGGTATCACTAATGCGCAAGTCTATTCAGCTCAAAATCGTACCGGGATTTCATAACTGACTGCGTCATTTCCGAGACGATTGAATGTCACAATGTTTGATTGAATGAACATACCAATTGGCACTTCGTCCATGTTTGTTTCTTTTGTCAGCAACAGGCGTATGGAGAAGGTTTATCTAGGACCATAAATGGTATACACTCCCCCTATAATTTACACCTGTAGGAAGCATTAAATACGACAAAATTGTCTTGAGACTTGAATTATTAAAAGCAGAGTAAAATATTGATCTGTTAATTTTTGAAGCAAGTTTCATATTATTTCGGAACAAAATGGCATGCCAACAGTCACTTTGTTGAAAATAGTTATAGTGGAAGATGAATGGATGAATGTAACAATCCAAATGATTTTCAATGAAAACAATCTTGGTCACAGAATAGCCTTGGATGTCTTAATCTCTTTAAGGGTTTACAATTTTCTATGGCAAACATTGCGGCCCTTTGAATTAATTGCCCTCGTTTTTGGTTGGCACTAAGTATGCAAATGTAAGGTAAGAGGTATGTGTTTTAATCTCAGACTCTATCTTGGTAACCTCTTTCCAATTGTATTTTGAGTCACCCTCTATTATCCGCGTTCCCTTGCCGAATGGGTTGAATTTTTGTCCTTTCTCTGACGGCTGAGGCAGAGCTGTGTCGGCATCGAGACTTTCGAAGTTACGCTTCCGCTCAGAACTTTCATCCAATTTCACTTGCCTTTTGCTTTCAATACCCTGTGTCTTCTTTCCCTGTATTTGCTTTAGCCTTTCTATGACGTCATTTACATCACGAACCATCTCCTTCCTGGCTTCCCAGCGACGCCCAGCGACTTCGACCATCTCTATATCTGTCCAGCCATGTTCAGCCAATGCTTCTATTGTTTTATCAACTTGTTCGATACACGGACTAAAGCAACAGATGCCAACTCTCGAATCCTTTGAAACAACTGACGGCAAGTTTGGAATCGCCGTCCACGGGGAAGGTAAATCAAGAAACACGGCATCACAGGACAATCCGCCATTCTTACAGAACTTCTCAGGAAGATCTGCGATTTCAAACCCATCGTTACATACGTCTCTGTGGGTTATAATACAATTGTTCAGTAAAAGTCCATGCACTTCCAACTCCTTGCGAGCCTCAATGAATCGAGGCTTGTGGAATTCATAAGTAAAAAGCCTTCCTTCATCGCCTAATGTTCGAGCAAAAGCATGGGTAAATGAGGCAGAGCCGGTGCCAGCCTCGATAACTCTTGAGCCACTGGTCAAGCCTAATCTCTGGACAATGTATGAGGAATCAGGCGTATAAACGATTTGGGTTCTGTGAGGAAGCGACACTGTCCATAGCTCTGGAGTTGGATGGAGTAAATGGATGAACCCTCTTCCGCCTGTGCCGCCCATCTGAGTTCCATATTTCAATCCGATCATGGCGGAATGCTCGAAGTTACCATATCTGGTGGTGAGTTTCTCACCAGCAGTCACATTGATGGGTTTTATTAGAGCCCTGCTTATAAAGGCTAAGACGAGGTCCCCTTCCTCGATGTAATCCTTGTTTTTGTAGAAAGACATGATCTAAATGAGGCCCAGTGGATGTCATCGCACATCTGCGATGTGCAGCATGATCCCAGAAGGATATGAAAATCCTAACAACAAACGTAAGAGGAATTGCTCGATTTTAGATATTATAATTCAAGAATTGCTAAATTATTTAAATTTTTGATATTACTTTACTGAATGTAGAATCTTGGTACAGCGTTAGCTGAGAACCTTGGAACCAGGAATTACTTGGCATCTTTAAATACATAGGTTCTAAAAAAGTTCTTGAGGAGATTGAATGGCCCGTAACTATGGCTAAACGAATCCTTAATGACCAGAGTTGGTTCAATGTGACCATTAGTTTTTGGTATGACATCACTTCGTTTAAACTTCAAATTAAAAAGAAGACTTTGCAATAATATTGATTATAATGAAATATAATTTCGACTGTAATATAACCTGCTTAGCGGTTTAATTTGTAGGAACTAATTTCTATCTATGGTGTCGCTGTGTGAGTATCTGTAACAAAAGGAAACTTCTCGCTCAACTCGAATGATTAAAAATATGACTTAAAAAAAAAAAACAAACAAAAAAAAAAACAACAAATTTATAGAAACCTGTTTATAAACACTCTCCTTATTGCTCCATCTCAATACTTTTTTTTCAAGACTCACTCTGGCATGCAGATAAAGCATTCTCTCCGTTAACTCAACACCACCAACAAGATGTCTGTTTCGCCACAAGAAGAAAAGACGGCAGGTACTCCCGAGCCTTCTGGATCCAATGCTGAGGACTTATACTTGGAATCGTATGCATTCACGACAGCTGCAGCCATTGTTGGACTGGTTGATAGGAAGATTTTTGTTCAATTAAGAGACGGAAGAAACGTTTTTGGAATTTTGCGGACATTTGACCAATTTGCAAACTTGGTGTTGCAAGACGCTATGGAAAGAATATATTTGCCTGCAACTAACGGGTCTGAAAAAGACCGCTTTGCAGAGATCCCCCGAGGTGTGTTCATGGTCCGTGGTGAGAATGTAGTCATGCTCGGTGAACTAGATATGGACAAGGAGGATGACCATTTAGAAGAAAGGCAACAGATTCATTTTGGCGAGGCTGAAACTGAATTCAGGGCCTTGCAGTCTGCCAGAGTTAAAGAAGAGAAGGAGAGAGCCAAGCAGTATTTAAAGAGGGGCTTGATCCATGACTACGTTAAAGGGGACCTGTACTAGAGAAGTGAGACGGGGGCTGGTGTGAACTACTTCCAGAGGGAATGTTAGGGAAGTTTATTTCTGCATATGTATTTACGATCAATTACATGACAAATTCTTTTGCCTTTCCTGAAAGCATTCGTGTAGTCCATTTGTATTGAATCTAGAGCTTCAAAACAGCTTCATACCGTCTTTCAGAATGTTTGAAAGACTCTTCAATCATTGGGAATTTTCGAATTTCATAACGGGCAAGTTGGCCTAAATGGGCTTCGTCTGGACCATCTGCGATTCGTAAAGTTCTTGTTTCGGCGTACATTCTTGCCAAAGGGGTATCTTGAGATACGCCTTCTGCACCGAACATTTGAATGCACCAATCCAAAATCTTTAGCACTGTTCTTGGTACTTCAATTTTGGCAATCGCGATTTCCCTCATGGCGGCCTTGGGTCCCTTGATGTCGATGGTATGAGCTGCATTCAAGACAAGTAACCTACATTTCTCAATATCAATTTTGGATTGAGTGAAATTGGTTTGAAACAGTTCGCGTTCGCTCATTTTTTGACCAAAAATCAAACGATTGCTAGCTCTATTAGCGACTGTCGAGAGAGCTCGCTCAGCTACACCTATTGTCCTCATACAGTGATGAATACGGCCAGGACCTAACCTAGATTGAATAACCTCGAAGCCGCCTCCTAATTTGTATAGTATGACTTCCTCAGCTTTGCAATTTTCGATCTCGTAGTTGTCAAATACAATTTCACAATGTCCATGGGGTGCTTCATCGTACCCAAAGACGGTCAATGGTCGAATAAGTCTGGCCCTTCCACTAGCTAAAGCGATCTTTGAATCAACGATTAACACTGTATGATTCTTGTAGGGTGTTTCCTTCAGCGAACCAGTCTTGCACATCACAAGCCAGATGGAGCAATTGGGATGACCAGAACCTGACGCAAACCATTTGACTCCATTCAAAACATAATTTCCCTTTTCATTGAGTTTGGCAGACACTGAAATGTTAAGAGCGTTCGAAGATGAAGTTCCTTTTTCAGTCATGAGAAATGCCGACCGAATGTCTCCGTTTAAGAGCGGAATCAACCATTTATTTTTTTGAGCGGTAGTTCCATAACGAGCTAAAATTTCCATATTACCGGTATCAGGCGCATTGTTGTTCGTTGCTGTTGGAGCCACAATGGATTTCCCTAAGTGCTCAGCCATGCAGCCATACTCCAAATTAGTGAAACCAGCTCCCTCACCATATTTCTTAGGAAGAAACATGTTCCAAAGGCCCTGCCTGCGAGCTTCTTTTTTGAGCTTTTCCATGATTTCGGGAACCTTTGCCCATCTTTGCTCTGGATCTTGGCTGATTTGGTCTAAGTATATCTCATCAGCTGGGATACAATAATCTTCTACATATTTTTGCAACTGGACAATCTTTTCCGAAGCTTTGGGAGATATCTTATCGAGGAATATACTTGGAATTGAAGAACTCATTTTTCTTACTAAAGATAATTGCAATAGACGGAAATTCCGGCTTCTTATAAATCCCCATAATACCCCACATTTCGGTAACTACTAATGGTCTAACGATTCCAGTGCTTTCAATCCTAAAAAGGCAATTGTTCTCTAGTAAGACGGTTTATTATGCATGACCGTTTAGTGACATTCTTTTGAATAGTAAGCTTTTTTGTTGAATTAATTTCTGTTTGTATTTTTCCGCATCAAGCTTCATCTTACCCAGCGGCGGATTTCGTTTCGCGAAAGTGTAGTAGGTTCACCTCTGCTTTAGTACAACCTCGGTTTTCTTCGGAATTCTTCCCATCAAGTTGCTAAGAGAAGGCATTCAACTTTCACACAGATGCTGTGACCGGAAAATCGAGCGGTTTTACTGGATTATTAGTTGATAATCAGTTTGAACAATTAAGGGTAACCTGTAGTGCCAAGTGAGTTTCCAAACATTCGCTTGTAACATTCAATTTGCGAATTTGTAGTTCTTTCAGTTACAACTTACGCAGATTCATTCATCCTCACAGTGATATCAAATATCTTTGACCTCTTCGTGGCTTGGTTGACAACGACATAAAAGTCCTTAGGCGGCAACATCAATTGAAGGGGTAGTTATAAAAAAAGAGGAAAAAAAACACAAGGAAAAGGCATCTGGATAAAATTTTAATGCCCGGTTTGTGAATGCTCTTCTAGTAGTGGCACTTCTTCATCAGTCGTTTGCCCCAGATTCGGACTCAGTCACCTGTACACTCTGTAAACTCTGATTATTCTATAACAACTCTCTTCTCGGCAATGAGTGAATTCGAATCAGACATACCCAACGTTCCAGACCACAGCTTATTCCAAAGCCAATTTCTTTTGCCATTCACATCCCAGAAGGAGCAAAAAGAAATTGTTCTGAAGATTATGGACGCGATTACGTCGGAGAACATGGGTCCCTACTACAAATACTTGACCACAGAATTACCGGATTTCTTTCCCTACGACGACGCTCTTTACAAATCTATATCTAAAGTTAATGATGAGAAACTTGCAGAATTACAAAAGGCCGTCACAGAGGCCGAAAGTGACGAGGAATCAGAGCTTGACCTTAACGCCACTATTACTGCTCTTGCAGAGTACTATACTCGTATAATGGATCGCAAGAACGCCACTAGTACCTACAAAAAGTTGTTACTGTTAACTCAAAACACTGGAACGAAAATTGACATTCTTCTTTCACTAGCTCGTATTGAGTTTTTCTTTTCTGACTATCACAAGGTCTCAAAGCACTTGAGTGAGGTCGAGTCGTTAATTGAGAAGGGTGGTGATTGGGAACGTCGTAACAGACACAAAACGTACAAGGGAGTCTACCTCATGGCAACAAGGAAGTTTTCTGAAGCGTCAAAATTGTTAATTGACAGTTTGGCTACCTTTACCTCCACTGAATTGTGTACTTATGAGCAAGTTGCACAATATGCTATCATTTGTGGTGTTTTCAGCTTGGACAGAGTGGACTTAAAGGCTAAAATTGTGGATCTGCCTGAAATCTTAGCCATTTATTCAGGTAACAAGTCGCTCGAGCCATTAATTAGCTTGACAAACTCGTTTTACACCTGCCAATATAACTGCTTCTTCCAATATTTGTTGGAAAGTAACAATTTGTGCTTGAAACGCAATAAATACCTTCGTGTACATGCGAACTACTTGATGCGTGAATTGAGATGTAAAGCGTATGCACAATTGTTGGAGAGTTACAAGTCATTGTCATTGAAATCTATGGCCCGCAATTTCAACGTCTCAGAGGAATTCTTAGATAGTGACTTATGCCACTTCATCCCGGACAACAAAATCAACTGTACCATCGACAAGGTAAATGGCGTCATAGAAACAAATAGACCTGACAACAAAAACAGTCAGTACCATCTGTTGGTGAAACATGGCGATGCTTTGTTGACTAAGTTACAAAAGTACGGAGCTGCAGTGAAATTGAGTGGCACGGATAGGGTAGCATGATAATACATAGAAATGCCGATTTTGAAAGATGTAAGTCTGGGTTTTTTAGCGCTGTAATTGCTTTACACTAACTCATGCACCTCATCAAGTTGAAATTGGAAAAACAATTTCAATTTATCCAAAACAAAGCTAAATATTCACCTCGAAGTCTAGAAAAACGTGGATTGTGCTTAATTGAAATTGGGCTTTTAGTGTGGAGGTTTTTCTGCGGCAATACGCACTACGCAAAGATAGGCTGATACGTCACTAGATCACTTTAGGCAATCACCCACCCGCTTCTTAGCTATACTTACCCCTACCGCAACAGCATATAAGTAACAACCGCCTAGAAAATACAAAAAATATTAGAATACACTATGAGTAGCAGCAGAAAAAGAATGGACAAGGATCTCATGGAATTGATGATGAGTAACCATGTCGTAGAGCTTATCGATGACTCCATACAGCAGTTCCATGTCATATTTAAGGGCCCTTCCGATACACCGTACGCCGGCGGACAATGGCGGATCAGAGTCGAACTTCCTGACCAGTATCCCTTGAAATCGCCCTCGATCGGTTTTGTCAATAAAATCTATCATCCGAACATTGATGAGAGCTCGGGGCTGGTATGTCTAGATGTGATCAACCAAACATGGTCTCCGATGTTCGGGCTTTTAAACATTTTTGAAAATTTTTTACCGCATTTGTTGAGATACAGCAATCCCAGTGATCCTCTAAACACCGAGGCGTCACACCTAATGACAAACGATCTTACAAAATACACAGAGATGGTCAAAGAATATGTCAAGCGGTATGCGCTGGAGCATTTATTGAAGGAATCTACCCAGAATTCAGATAATGAAGTTGAAGATGGCGAGTTGAGCGATGTCGGTACCTTATCGAGTGGATCAGACGAGGAATGAGATCGAAAAGAGATTTGGTTGCATCAACAGCGTAATTTGTAAAGGGTCTACATCGCCATAGCTTTCTTAAAGATGCATGGCAAGACTTATTGTTTCTCAATGGTGTTTTTATGGGATTGGCTTAAGTTCGCTTCAATCCTAAAGCACGAGGGTTGATATGGTGCCTTAGGCCACCTTTCACCATTCAAAGAGGTAGAAATTGGCAAATTTTCTTTACAAAAACTGCGTGTCCATAGAAATGTAACGAATTCGGGTCAGAATCTCCTAGTAGCCCTCAAATTAACGCTGATGATTCATAAGTAAGTTAAAAGATGTATTAAATAATTAAATTAACTAAGTTAAATTTCTAAAAACCTTGAACACTGTTATTATACTATACTCATGTGAATTGCTTTCGCAGATTCAACCAATATCAATGGGTTGCTTACCAGAAGAAGCATTGCGAATTTCATGATCTGCTGACTCTTCAATTGATTCCATATCCTTTTGATTAAAATTTTTGCAGCTCGTTTTGTCGTTTACTCTCGGTAAACTCTATCAGATTGTGCAACACTTGTTACAGCTTCCAGTTACCATATTTGGATGTGAACCCGCTAAGCTTCCTTTATCAACAAGTAAATACCCGCTCTAAAACACCAAATGCTTCGTTCGACTCGGAAATATTCAAATGTGGCCTCTCACATACTAAATGGATTGAAAAATCCTGCCCTCTTACAAACTAAGGGTCTTATCAATGGAGAGTGGGTGGCTGCAACAAATACATTCGTTGTGAATGATCCTGGTCAAGGGCCCGATGCCAAGTCCTCCTTGGCGAATGTATCGTGCTTTGGAACTGAGGAATATAATACTGCCATTGAGGCTGCAGACACGGCATTTCACACCTTCCGCAAGACTACTGCTAGAGAGAGGGCAGACCTTCTTCAGAAAATGCATGACGAGATCATGGATAACAAGGACGACTTGGCAAAAATCATCTCCCTTGAAAATGGTAAACCGCTTGCAGATGCGCAGGGCGAAGTAAAATATGCTGCTTCCTTTTTCAAGTGGTTTAGTGAACAAGCTCCACACATTACTGGTGACGTGATCCAATCAAGTGTACCTGGATCCAGAATATTGGCTTTGAGACAACCGGTTGGTGTTTGTGGTATAATTACACCATGGAATTTTCCAGCTGCTATGATTGCTAGGAAATGGGCGGCTGCTGTTGCCGTTGGTTGTACAACTGTCATTAAACCTGCCTCTGAAACACCATTGACCGCGCTTGCAATGGCGTATCTATCTCAAAAAGCTGGTTATCCCAAAGGTGTCATTAACGTATTACCCTCAGAAAGGTCTGCAGATGCCGGGACAGCAATTTGTGCACACAAACTTGTCAAGAAAGTGACGTTCACTGGATCCACAAATGTCGGTAAAATTTTAATGAGGCAATCGTCTTCAACGCTTAAAAAGTGCTCTTTTGAGCTAGGAGGAAATGCGCCGTTCATTGTTTTTGAAGATGCCTCCATTGAGAAGGCTGTCGAAGGAGTTATTGCATCGAAGTTTAGATCTAGTGGTCAAACATGTGTCTGTGCAAACCGCATTTATGTACAAGAGAGCATATATGATGAATTTGCAACTGCTTTAGTTAAGAAATTGCAGAGTGATACGGTTCTAGGCTACGGTCTAGATGAGAATACCACACACGGACCCTTAATCCACGAGAAGTCTTTGCAAAAGGTACAAGAACATATCAAAGATGCCAACAACTTGGGGGCTAAGATTCTTCTCGGTGGCAAGAACCGCCCAGACTTAGGCCCAAATTATCACGAGCTTACAGTTTTAGGAAATGTTACTCCAAATATGAAAATTTGCCAGGAAGAAACATTTGGCCCCGTTTGTCCTTTGATCAAATTCTCTTCGACAGAAGAGGTTTTGTCGCAGGCTAATGATACTAATGTTGGTTTGGCTGGTTATTTTTACACTAATGATGTGTCTCGTGTTTTTAGTGTCGCAGAGGCATTAGAAGTTGGAATGGTTGGCGTAAACACTGGCGCTATTTCCGAGGCTAGTCTTCCATTTGGAGGAATCAAAGAATCTGGGTTTGGAAGGGAAGGTTCTAAATTCGGCTATGAAGATTACACTGTGGTAAAGTCTGTTGTCTTGGGTGGTTTATAATATGTCAACAATGTATTCATTTGATTAACAAAATCTTAAAAAAGGGATTTCTTAAATGCCTACACAAGGCTTTAATATACTTTGAAACTCGGTTAAATGCCAGGAGTTGTGGAATATGAACTAGAATAACTAGGTGCGACAGGGCCGCGATTTGAGTCAAAGGATGAGTTAGATGGAGCTGGGTGACTTGGAAATTGATCAACTTGCCTTGCTGAACCACCCAACTGGATGTTGTAGCTGTCTTGGCTTTGTTCAGATTTCATTTGATCTTGTACCTGTCTCATATTGAGCTCGTCCAACATGGCTTCTTCCTCCAACTTCTGAGCTTCTAGAGCAAATCTCTCATTTTCCAATCGTTCCTCTTCCCGCCTACGTTCGGCAGCTCGGTGATACATAGTTCCATCGAAACCTTCAACCTCCTCCATAGTAGCAACAGGTTCATTAGAAATGAACTTCTTAAAAGTAACACTATTGTCGGTTATCACATCTCTGCAGTTACCCAAGACCTCGTCCTGGTATTCTTGGGTTATCGATTTGCTTTGAAGGAGTTGCTCATCTAGTTTAGAGTTGAGAGCCTCAATCAACTGATCGTTGATTGTGTCTCTGGTTGGTGTCGTCGATTTCAAATTTTCCAACTCAGATCTGAGCTTTGCAATACGTCCTACATCGACACTCTTTTCTAGCAATGATAATAATTCCGTATCAGACGAAACAATAGAATGTTTGACAAGCTCAGACTCTTCAACAAGCTTCAGAGCATAAATGGACTTATATGTAATGGATTTTAGGCCACCTTCAACAGTATTTCCATTAAGAATAGAGGAAGCATAGCCGAACTTTGTAAGGTGTTCTTTAGGCTCTTTATATTCAACCTTGCTGCCTTTTGATGGCATATCTTCTTTGTGTTAGAACTTGGTAGTGAGATCGAAATTCGTGGGGACTAGCCGCGTCTTTGAGTTACGATTCAACTCAATACGTCCTTGAAAAATCTAAACGCAATATTATTATTATTACTATTATTACTATTAATACTATTAATACATTACTACTATTATTATTATTATTTTGCCATTTAGATATGTTTTAATGGTTAATGAAGTAAATCTATTACTGTAATAAAAGCTGACATTACTATGTATTGTCAAACAAAATCCCTCGAAGCAAAATTTTAGCTTCTACTCTATTCGTCGATGTCAAGCCCCAGGATCCGTGAGAGATTCTTCAATCCCGTCGATCAAACTATCGATGTCTTCCACACGTAGGCCACAACTCAATGAGATCAATTTTCGATACTTATTCATGCTGTGATCGATTGCATAATTTTTCATACCCGCAAGAATATCTTTAACCAATTTTTTTCTTTTGATTTGTGCCTTTGTGATGCTGATGAACATTTCAAGCTTCTTATCATCAAAATGATGCTCAGATCCAGAGGATCTAGCTTCGACCTCAGATTCATGAGATTTGATTAAATCAACAAGTTCTCTGGATTGGTATCGTTCCATGTAGATTGACAACTGGGTTTCTTTGTCCATAACCCCCGACTTACATCTCTCAAGACTTGCCTCGACCTCATCTAACGCCTCCTCTAGAGTATCAACTTCTCTTAGCCCATTTTTTTTCATAATAGCCTTAATCTTTGAGGAGATCTGTCGCTGATCTCTTTTCGCAGTCTGAAGGGCAATTTCTAATCGCTGTTGTTCCGCAGTGAGGCCATTCATCTCCAGCAGACACAGAGATGTAAGCGAATTTACCATACCATGCAACATAGAAGCTAAATCTTTAATTGGTAGTTGAAGTTGTTGCTGAGAGTTTGCCGTGCGTTTATGGTCTTCCAAAACTTTACCAAATTTGTCCAATCTTGGTGGATTGGGAATATAGTCCTTAACCGGAGAGAGCACTGAATTACTTTCCATAGCAAATTTTGCCGTCGGCCTTGAGGTTGTCCTCGTCATTTTAGGAGTTGACATAGCTCCATAACCGAGTTTCTTGGAGTCTGTAAGGAAAATGTTTTCCTTATTATCGTCAACGATGGCAGATGTTTCTTCCATTAAGGATTGCAAATGTTCTTTTGTGACACGGTCATTTACATCATCTTCTTCGTCTTCTTCTTCTTGAACGGTTGTTCGTTGTGTATCTGGGGTTACGTTGTGCGACTCAAGGGGCTGGATTGGAGTACCAAGACCATTGTTAAAAAGTTGTCTCTTTTTAGTGGCTGATGGTGGCGCTGAATCCATTTTGGCAGAATTTTGTTCTTGGATTTGAATTTCTACTGGTGTAGATGCTTGATCAAAAATAGTGATTATTTCTCGAGGATCAAAGTCATAAGCAGAAGGAACAGTCTCGAACATCAAACTCTTTGGCAGTTCATCCGAGCTGTTGTGAACGTCGTCTCTAGCTCCATGCCTCAAAAAATACCTATAGATTTCGGGACATGCCGATCTGGCAGCAAGATGTAGACAAGTATCACCATTTATATCTTGATGATTCAAAACATTTCGAAACAAGTTCATGCCATTTGCAGTGCCATGACCAGCTATTGAGATGATCTTTTTGAACATTGATTCTGTATAATGAAGGAGCGAAGGCAATTTGGATCTGACTTTTGAGAACTGACAAACGTAATGTAAAGGAGTTCGGCCGTTTATGTCAGTGTGAATCAAACATGCTTCAAGTGCATTGAGGACATTCTGAAAATTACCGAGATCGAAGCAGTTATTGAACGTGATACATTTTGAAAGTGGGTTCATTCCAAAGTTACTAACAACCAAAGGATTGGCACCCTTTGAGAGGACTAAAAGAACGAGGTTTAAATTTCCAATGGAGGCCGCCCAGTGCAAGGTAGTGTGCCCTTCATCGTCAATGGCATCATTGATGTCAAATTCAGGGGTAGGGTTGTAAATGAAGTGTGGGATAGGCAAGTTGTCCTCACTGAAGTAGCGTAGCATTTGAGCAGCATGGGATGGCTCAGAATAGCCCATTCCATTTTTGGCATCAGAGGAGGAGACAGAGGTATCAGACTCACGGTTTGGATCTTCGTGTGACCAATTAGTCTCATTAGATCCATGCGACAGACCACTCTTAAGATTAGTCTGATATACTATATGTGACTGTGAAGTATCTTCCACGCCCGACGTATTTGCCTGACCATCTTGATAGTGATTATGAATAAGATGTGATTGAGAGTGCTGAATTTGCAGGAACAGTTGTTGCATTTGGGGGAATCCAGGGCCTGCCTGGATCAGATAATCGTAAGGTCTATTGAAACTGCTGTCCGTAGACATGTGCCCATTCCCGCTACTGATCTGACTGTAATCATGGATCATTCCAGCTGAATGTGAAAGGGACAACGAGGGCATGTGCATGTTGACGGAGTTTTCATCTTGTGTATGTTGCAGATTTGCAGTAATTGGAGTCATATACTCTGGAACAAATACAGCCTGCGGCGGTAAGCCATCGAGTCTGGGCTTCTTAGGTGAATCTTTCAATTTTTTAGGAAACTTTCTTTTTACAGGAGTGTTGCCTCTTGCAGCCGATGTAGCCAGACTAGGTTTCTGCTTCCTGGGAATTATTACGTTTGAATCTTCGGTATCTAGGTACAAGACAGGCACCAAATCGGGGCTTATTTGGAATTCGTTTGCCAAATTCCTCGCATCCTCTAATGGAATCCATGTTCCTTGAAATCTTCCGTAACCTCCTTGGACTTTCTCATGGCGTCCCACCTGTACACCTCGTTCAAGGATCTTTGTACGCTTGGCTTTTGGAAAGTTACAAAGCTTTAGAATCTGAGTTGCGTTAACCCAATTATCCTTGCACCTCCGCATAATGGGCGCCTCATTGACGGTACACTCGTAGACATCGATCTTGGACGTTAGTAATCGGCACGATGATCCGAGGTTCATAATTTGAAAGGTAACAGAATATATCTACCCTTTTAAAGCATTTTTAGCTATCAATGTCTTCAATCCATTTGATTTTGTCGATTGGGAGATCGGGGAACTAAGCATGCGCTAACTGGAAGCCCCGCCAAAAGTGACTAACAATTATAAAGAAGTATCCATGGAGCAATTGTAACGTACATTTGAATATGTGGCGATATACACCGACGGATGTTCGTATGACATCTTCAGTTGGGGATAACGCTGTCAAAAGAGGGAGTATATGCGGGAAATTTAACTAATTGGGACGTCGTCTCACGCGTGGTGTGGCCGGTGTCCGGGTCTTCGTTGAAATAGATGAGGTGAAGCAACGAAAAGGTGTCAAAAAATAACAATTTGTTTGTTAGTTTATCGAAAATATCTTTAATTTTCATTGATTTTTCTCTTTTCCGTCAAGTGTTGTTCTCAATTCAACATGCATTGTTATAATTTACACCGTTGCCGTCTGGGATGAGCCGCGTCTCCAGCCTTTTAGATGCAAGATGTAAGATTTGCCCACAAAATTCTGCACGTTCTTTTTCATACATAACTTCAAACTCTTCCAAAAGCTACAGGAGCGACGGTTCCTTTTACTAAATTACATATATCCAGGAGTTTGTAACCCTTGTACAGAAATCTGGAGTAATTCGGATACCTTTGCGTTCCAAAGTTGAATCGCGGTTTCCATCAGCAAATATTTAGCAAAGGCTTTTGAATCAAGATTTAGTAAAACCGCAATTAAGTATGGCATGAAAGACATGCCCTTCGCACGCTATTCGCCCGTTGGAAAGATTCTCGTCAGTTTAGAAGATCTCAACTAGCATTGTTCACAAGATCAATATTCTTTTTTACGGTTGATATCCTCTCAAATAAATGGAGTAAGGTTTTACATACGGGTGGAGTAGCTTAGGATCTAGCAGCTCTTTACAGCGGGTACATATTTTCATTCTATATGATTACCAAATTGGGAATGGTTGCAAATTCCTGTATGTACGTTCTCAAAAGCAAAACAAACTTAACATTTGCAAGATTCGGTTCAGAGATCACGAATTTTTCGCTGACGAGAAATTAAAATTAATAGCAAACAGAGTTTGAATTGTTCCATTAATTTGAAGAGCAAGAATTTTTTTTTGGTACGCTTAATAGATATACAGAATCGACTCGTTTGAATCTGGTATCTATCGAGTTGATAACATCGATCCGGGGTTGGGCATCTGATAACAGTGACAGCGATCATTTTCTCTGGTCTTTCATCAGACCGTACATTGTTTAGTCTGTATAGCCCTAGTTGAAATTCAATATGGACTGCAGGTAAAGGTCAGAGATAAGGGGCCGCTGATCACCCAAGTGCTCGAACGTTCCCATTAAACTTACATTAATCTGTTGCAAAAGATCATTTTCAGAGACTTCTTTTGAGAGTGTTAAGATTGTGTACAATCAATCCTTGAATTCAATCTAGAAATGCAAGAACCTGTTGAAGATGAGGATACCAATCTTCTCCGCGGTAGGAGGTCGTCGTTTATGGACCAGCCGTTTGGACTGTTTCGGGGACCCAATTCGCTTCATAACTTTGCGTCGTCTTTCACGAGAGCCCAGTCATTCGCTGCGCATAAAATTGATTCGGACATTAAGAAGAAAAGGTCCTTTTTTGCGAGTCCCAGTGGTGAAGCCCAGCCAGATGAACTCTTTGACCCTGGGTTGATGGTTCCTCTGTCACAAGGAGAACGACTCAGTAATCTTTTAAATGAATATAGCAGTTATAGATCTGGATACTCCTCTTTCCTGCCTTACAATGAAGTATTCTACCAAGACGATATAGTGAACATTTTGAACCAAAATCGTTCACGACAAAACTCAATGTTTGCAGCATCAAATACCCCTGCAATACCAATTCCGTCAAAACAAAGAGTCACACTGTCTCGCTCCTTCTCATCGATAAAACTGACCTTGTCGTATGCATCAACAGCTTCTCATTTTAGTTTGCGAAAGGTCGAAGATAGTGATGGAAATGTTGTCACTGTCATCGCAGGTCAAAGTACAGCTCCACAAACGGTCTTCAATTCCGTTAATGTTTTGATAGGTGTTGGTTTATTGGCGCTTCCAGTGGGCCTTCTTAAAACGGGGTGGATATTTGGCTTTCCTCTTTTAGTGATCTGCTGCCTTACAACTTACTGGAGCGCTATTCTTTTGTCAAAATCATTGGATACCGATGCAACCTTAATGACGTATGCAGATCTTGGATATGCCTCTTATGGTTCGGTGGCAAAACTTTTCATTTCTCTCCTATTCTCTATCGATCTATTGGGCCTGGGTGTCTCTTTGATTCTACTCTTCAGTGATTCTCTTTATTCGCTCATTGGTGATGAGAACTATTGGACTAAAACAAATTTGAAGGTTATTGCTTTCGTTGTGTTGACTCCATTCACGTTCATGCCACTTCCTGTGTTGTCAGTATTTTCTCTTTTGGGAATAATATCAACAATTACTATTACTATACTTGTCCTTGCTTGTGGATTACTTAAGCCTTATTCTCCTGGTTCCCTTAACCAAGTTATGCCAACAAATCTATATCCACAATCCATTCCTGATTTTTTTATTGGCCTCGGAATTCTAATGGCACCGTTTGGGGGGCATGCTATCTTTCCAAACTTAAAGTCAGACATGAGGCACCCCAAAAAATTCTCGCAGACGTTGCTTCATACTTACTCTATAACCCTAATCACAGACTGCTCTATGGCAGTAGTTGGCTTCCTCATGTTTGGCGCCCTATGTAACAACGAAGTTACTAGTCTTTTGCTTGAAACGGCAGGTTATCCATCATGGATTTATCCCCTCATCAGTGGACTCATTTGCATTGTTCCTTTAGCAAAAACTCCCTTGAACGCCAAACCCATTATATCGACCTTAGACTCGTTTTTAGGAATCGATGTATGTAGAGACGGAGAGAGTCGCTTGACACGGCTACTCAAAGATTTTGGGAGATTTAACACTCGAGTCGCTGTGAACGCTTTGTTCGTTGGTTTCTCAATCCTCTTACCTGAATTCGATAAGATAATTGGAATTCTTGGTTCGTCTATTTGCTTCATCATATGCATCATTTTGCCATGTCTCTTTTACTTGAAGCTTTGTAAAGACGAAATTCGCGCATTTGAGAGGCTATACATATTATTGATTTTAGTCATTTCCTTTGTCCTAGCTGTTGTCTGTACGGGAATCACGATTATGTACTGAATTTACATTTCATCAAGTATATAACGTTTGAACGTTTGATAGCCTGTATTTTATGAGATTTTGAAGTCAATTGGATATGAAGGTTTAATTAAACCTCGTTGTATAAAAATGCTATGAATTGGTCCGTTATCTTTCCCATCAATGGTTCCAAGATCTCACCTTCTGTTAAAAAGTCGTAATTAAGCTTGAGAAAATACTTGTTAGAATTATGGCATTTTTCTTGAAGCTCATTTGTTGCTCGGAATATTTGCTCAAATAGCTTTTTGAATTTCAAATTTTCCGCAGACATATTCTCTGTCATGGAGAATTTAAATAGAAGCCTTGGATGAGCATCAAACTTGTTCCAAGCGAAACTTATTGCAAAGATTATTCTGTCTTTCTGAACTTTTTTCGGTGCAGTGGCATGGACACTATTGACATTGAACACAAAATGGACCTTGTTAAGGCTTTGGAATTTAAGATCAAATTGGAGCCGTCTTAACTTATTAGGGAGTCTAAGGTCTTTCGCAAGTAGGGAATCATTTACCCTCTTTGCCGCTTTGAAAATTGCCACGCATTCTTCAAGATATTTGAAACAACCAGCCAGGGTTGTATCTTTGAAAATGCAATCTTTGTTAATGATATCTAAAAGTAATTTGACATTTGCATCTTCCTTTGAATCGGCAACGATTTTTGCTGTTTTGCCAAGTGCCCTGCTCGGTAATGCCATCGTAAATGGTTTGTAAAATGCATTGATTTCAAACGAAACCTCTTGGGAATCATGAGTAATGATCCTAGCTTTGGCATCCTTTAATTGCTCGAGCACTCGCATCAGAGACCCGATTTCCTGGACACTCTGAAATAGAACTGTCAATAATTTATGAGTGGAGGCGGTATCATTTATATCGTCGCCAGATTCATAAAGGCTCACAGACGACAGGAGCTCAAACAAATTCAGTTCTTGGTGCAATTTGATGTTGAAATGAGGGAATGAAAAATTATCCGATGTAGTCTGACCTTCGAGTAGCCCATACATTGTGAGCCTTAACTTCGTAGAGTTACCGCTGGGGAGAAGCTTGACAACTAAGAAAATAGTGGACGAGGACACAGAAAGCGGAAGCAAATTGCCAGAATTATGTAACGCGATGACCGTTTCGAAAGATTGCTTAGAAGTATCAACCGGAATTTTGAAATTCTGAAGTAAGTCCTTTTTCTCAACTATCATGTAACCAACATTTCGTTGCTCTAGTTCCTCTGTTATCAAGTGATGAATGATCATGTTGGAGCAAGACGTCGTGAGTCTGTTTAAAAATTGATAGTCAAGGTTACGCTGGTCCTCTGATACAAGAGTCTTGAGCCATTGCAATCTCCATTCACCTTGAATTGACTTTGTTCGGGCCACCCACCAATAAATCTTAGAGCTATGACCTGTAATCATGTATATCAAAAACCAACCGGAAGGCCAATTACGGCATCTGAAGAATTGCAACTTGTAAGATGGGTTCAATTTAAGATCGGTGAGAAAGCTGAACAAGCGAGCTGTTTCGTTTTCATTAATTCGAATGAAATCATTGGGTATCCATTCTGTCGTAATTAATTTCGTACGTAAGAAGCTATTCGCCATTTCAAGCCTTATCAGAATCAAATTCTCAACAACATTCTTGATCATGTCTTGCTCCGTTACTAAGGCCTTGCTTTCAGTAACACTTGGAACGCTATTAATTTTGGTCTGGTATTGAGACTCTATAGGCGATGGATCTGTGAAATACAAGTAACCTGTTAAGGGGTTAATAGCCAAAATAGCAGTCTTTCGTTGTGTCAACTCTATAACTAATTGATGCGGAGTAACGAGTGAAGCGGCATCCGGAGAAACAACTTTGATAAATTGACTATAGATTTTTGCCATTAACTTTTCCGAATGCTTGTGTACGATAGTCGTGAGTATGGAGTCCACGCTTAAATCTTCGGCATCTTCAGTTTCCAAGGAAGAGCCATTGATATCTGGTATATCGTGGTTGAGCTCGTACTTCCCATTTTTAAACCATCTGAAGTTAAGGTTATATTTTTTGTCGATTCCAATTTCAATGAATGACTTCCAATTACGGGATAGATATTGATTGTTCCAATAATTGATAATTATTAAGGATGACAGATATTTGAATTGGAAGCTTCCGCGCCATTTGCTGTTGACAGACAAGTCCTTAAGTTGTCTGGATATGAGATAAAGCTTAAATGAAATACTGTACTTATGCAAAACGTCATATAAGCCACTTAGTGACTGTTTCAACAAGACTTGATTGACAACAGTCTCAAGCTTTTGGCGAGATGATTTGGGGAGCGCTGTGACAATTTTTGAGTTTTTATGAGTTATAAGGGAAGTTTCAGGATTAATGCCAAAAAGAAATGCAAAGTCGATGAAGAAAAACGGTGATTGATGATAATCAGCAGGGTCGTCAATGATCAAGTCATTTGCAACCGTGATTGAAATCTGAAACTCTCCTGGAATGGTGATAACGACTCGACCATCTTTAACAACGTAGTTGTTGAAAAATCGACTTGGCATTTCTTGAGTGAGCGCCATTCTAGCTGTGAGAGCTAAATTCAAATCTTTCAACACTCTCAAAATAGTTTTCGGAGATATTGGTGGCTTCTTAATGAAGTTATATGAGGGTAACTGAGGTCTACCCTTAACTAAAACTTCTAATGCAAGTGGAATGTCCGAATTTGGAAGTTTCGCTCCCGAAAAGTGATTAAGTTCGTTTATGCCTTGGCTTAGTGCCTCAAAATAAAATTCCTGGCTACGAAGCCAGTTGAGTAGGTCAATTAGTTTGGAAACATCTTTGGATCTTTGGGCCCACTTTACAAGGGTGTAAATTTTGACAAATTCTTGTCTCATCGACACTATTAGGTCGACGAGAGAAAGTTTGCGGCTTACATCGCTGCTGGTTGTCCTTGTGTTGGCCAACTTTTCGATAAGCCTCTCAATTTGCTTAAAAGCTTCTTGGGTGTGGAAGCGTAGTACATTTAGTAGGGGAATTATGTTAGTCGTCACATGAGGTATTTGTGGGGGACGGTTTGCGAGTTGATCCGCGGCTGTTAGCCCGTTAGAGCCATTTCGGCTTTCTGTCTCCATGATTGACCCCTTTTTCTGGCTACTCTAATTGTAGCAACGAAAGAAATAGCCAACCTGAATTCCCTCCAGCTACAGTACACTCAATGTATAAAGATGATCGATGAGTAGGATTCGCGCGTAGCCGACTTTTCTTGTCTTTGTGAAAGTAGATACTTGAAGTAGTTTGACACTTATTCAACGTATATGCAGTAACGGTATTTAACTGAGGAGACTAAAACATAAGTGACTCAATCCTCTGTAAAATTAAGCAAAAAATATATAAGACGTTATTGCATTTGGGGGTCAAAAAATTATTCCTTGGTTTTGGCGTCGTTTACAAGGAGCATTCATCAGAACGTCGTTGGTGGAGAACTAAGACAAGGAGGAGAAGAAAAATCCTATTGAATATCAAAAATTAAATTCGGGCAATATCTACGCCAGAGCAGCTTTTGATTTCGTAAATTAATTCCTCGCGGATACAACGATTAACTTAGGCTCTCGTTCATTCCGATATATTTACATAATGTCTATTAATATCTATAATTCTATCCGAATTATTATCTTGTAACCACATTTTTTGCTCTCTGGAGATTTTGAGATCGTACCAAACCTCACTTAAGTGAAGTGAGCAGCTCTAATATAGATAGAAGCAATTGCAATGGCTCTGCCAACGACAATACAGATAGTTAAGGCCATAAACATCAAAGGAACATTCGCTTCAAGATGATATGTCTCAAGGATCTGTTGCCCTGTTGACAACGCGCAGTTTCCAGCTACGCATTTGAACTTCTGGCCCTTAAATGCCATATTGACGCAAATCAGCACCACGTACTTCACTGGGCTGAGGTAATTCCAAGCCCTAAAGAACATGGGCATTTGCAAAGACATTGTTCCTGCCATAAAAATTCCAAGCGCAAAGAGGTTGGATAAGACATTTGTTACCAAGCCCATGTGCGTGAAGATACTGTTGAAAAATATACCAGCAGACTCACCACAGTTCACACATGCGAATGAAACAAAGATCATCGTGAAGAACATAGGCACAGTACGAGGTAATCCAATCACAAAAACAACCATTGCGGAGAAAAAAACACTGGGGATTATCTCGAAGGGAATTGCAACTATCAGATAAGCAGCAGAGAATATCGTAACACCATACGTTCCATCCTTATATTCCTGATGGAATAAGTTTCTTTGTGATGGAAACAAAGAAAGATTGTTTAGAAGTCCGACAAAGTATAGGTTGCAAATACTTTGAATCAATCCAAGTCTGTTATCAATACCTTGATAATCGTTCCTGAGTGGAGCGAAAAACAACGCATAGACAATGGCAAGCAAGAACATTGTGTAAACCTTAGTAAAAATAATATCTGGATCTCGGAAGGCAACAATGAATTGCCGTTCACAGATTGCCTTGAAAACGATATACCAAGGGATGCATGGCCCTTTAAACTTTGACATTTCAACGGATTCTCCGGAAAAGCTTTCAGAAGTATAGACTGGATCAGCAGACTTCCATTGTTTGATGAGATTAGCAACTCTGGCTTGAGAATCTTCTTTTGTTTCATTTACTTGCACAGATACCAAATCCAAGATATGGTCGGCCAAATTAAGAGAAGCTGGACAAGAATATCCGTTCTTAGTCAAGTAGATAGGAAGGTGAGAGACAGGACCATCGTAAATTACAAATCCACCCTTGGCAAGAAGAGTCAAAGAGTCGAATCTGTCCAACATTGCTTTACTTGGTTGATGAATGGTTGACACAATGGTGGTACCCTGAGAGGCCAAAGTCTTAAGTAGATGCAAAATAGCAACAGAGGTCGCTGAATCAAGACCCGAAGTTGGCTCGTCTAAGAACAAAATCTTAGGGCGACTCAAAAGCTGAATTGCAATTGACACTCTTCGTTTCTCTCCTCCAGAAATTCCCTTTTTTGATTCACGTCCAATTGGTGTGTCAGCACAATCAATGAGGCCAGTTTGGCGCATCAAGTGGTCAATAATTGAAGGGATTCTAGAATGTTCAGCAGCCGGAAGCCGCAAAATAGCTTGGTAGTAAAGGGTTTCTCTAACGGTTAAATCTGAGATAAGTAGATTATCCAGTTGAGTGACATATGCGGATATTTTAGAAAGTTCGGTTGGGGTAATCTTCTGAACGTCATTCAACAATATCTCACCATTTTGCTGGGGACAGTTGACAGAAAGACGATCAGCAAGAAGATTGAGTAAGGTAGTTTTACCGCTTCCGGAAGGACCCATAATGACGTTGACGGAGTTAGAAACGAAGTTGGCTGAGATATTGTCCACAAGAACACGGTACACCTTTTTCGCAAATAGGTTTTGCGAATCCTTAACCTTTACTGCAAGGCTTACGTTCTTGACATTGATAGAAGGGCTCCTAAAATCAAGGCCGTCTTTATCCGAAGTCATTGAATTGGCGGATGAAGCGCTTTCGTCGAGAGGCACGCCGGTTCCTATTCTGTTTTTCTTCTTGCCTACCATTTCGACATCGTACTTTTTATAATATCTTAGTAACAAAATGCTCAACGCATTTGTTCCCACAAACCAGGCACATAGATATCCTATTGGAGCCCAAACCCAATTTTGAGGGTAGCCCAAAGTTTTAAGTTGGTAATTACCGCTTAGCTCTCTGCATCTAATATCACCGCTGGGAAACTCACAGGCGCCGCTCCATTTGGTATATTGATTCGAGGCTAAGCCGCCAAATGCATACCAGAAGTAAGCAATGTATTTCACCCAGCGAACATAAACTGGCATCGTCTTAGAGTTAACGAAGAAACCAGATCCAGAATTTTGAATTTGATACAAAATGTTTGTGAAAAGCAAAGAGGTTGAGAACTCATTACTCAAAGCAAAAGATAAAGTTGCAGTGGACATGGAAACCAAACCGACTAAAAGTACAATAAGGTAGTACCTGAAAAAATAGAGGACATCGCCGCTGTCTTGGTAAGTCAAGCCAACACGTAATCCCCACATAAAATACGTAACTAGGGAAAAAATGGTGATCATAGGCACATCTTCTATGAAGAATTTCGCTAATCTTCTGGATAATATAAAACCACTAGGCGAAACGCACTTTTCTCTATACTCCTTAAAATAAAATTTTCCATCATGAGACCAGAGTCTCGAGATCTCCATGGTAAGAGGGGCGAATCCCACGATTTCAATTATCGCATACAAACTGGAGTTTATAGATCTTATACCGGACAAATCCGGTGTTGGTTTGAAGAACATCCATCCAAGAGCAAAGGAGATAACTGTGGCACCTCCTAGTAACGAAAGAAGAGATATTTTATCCCTAACAGATATAAGAGCCGTACGCTTTGTCAAGACCCACACCTCGCGATGGAATGGTAATGGATTAATTGACTTAAATATTTTGGAACATTTCTTAAATCTTGCTGCTTGTTCCTCTGCTGTCAAGTCTTGAACGACTGGGTTGTATTCTTTCCATGTCTTGACCAATCTGTCGGTCAATTTAGCTGTTGTCTCTTCTTTTAGAACAGAAGTAGTATCTTTGACCAGCATAGCCATGATACGGTTCAACATGACATAAGCATCTGCTGAAGAGTCCATTTTGCTTGCAAGGCCGATTCCTTCAAGCTTAGCAAAGTAAGGCAAAGATTCTTGTAATGACCCGTAGAACACTTGTCTTCCACCACGGGTCAAGACACACAACTTGTCAAATAATTCTGCGATCTCGGAACGAGGTTGATGTATCAGAATGACAATGGTCATCCCAATCTCTGGAGATGCCAACTTTCTTAAGACATGTGCCAATGTTAACGCAGATGATGTATCGAGGCCCGTAGTGGGTTCGTCTAGAAAGAGCACCTGGGGTTTGTTAAGAAGTTGGATAGCCAAAGAAACTCTTCTTTGTTCACCACCAGACAAGTTGATCTTATTAGTAAAGGACATTACAATCTCATTCTTGCGATGATCCAATTCCAAAAGTTCGAGGAGGGTGTCAACGATTTCATTCTGCTGTTCTTTGGTGCTGGAATGGAGACGTAACTCGGCCTGGTAGTGGAGTGTTTCTAAAAGGGTCAAACCAGGTAGGAACCGGTCCTCCTGTACCATGTATGCGGCACTAATATTCTGGCCCTTAGACGTATTAGAACAGCCATAGTGTAAGGATCCAGAAAACAGAAGCTTGCCTGAATTAATGTTCGTTCTTTGAGCTAATACGTTCAACAATGTGGTCTTACCCGATCCAGACCCTCCCATAATAGCCATCATGTTACCTTGGCCCAACTCAAAGGACACCTCATCTAAAATTGGGACCTCCTGTCCTTTGGAGTTTTGAGGCTGGACTTTAACCGAGAGGTTATTAACGGTGATGGAGGTACGTTCATCTTCGGGAACCTTTAGTACCTCAGTGCCTGAGTAATACATCGCAGTGATTCTCCAAGTAAATTCAAGTTCAAGATTGAAAGATACGATGGGGTATTTTAGATCTTTGAATTGGTTTACATGAAAATAGAATTGAACAGGAATTAAGGTTTTATATATACCCAGGCACAAGTCTGCTACTAAATGTGGCGGCTAAAAAAATCAATAGACATGCATGAGAAATCCCCAAGCTATCTTTGTAGCCATCCTGCACAAACTCCGCCCGTTACATGCGTCATTCTGAATTATACGATGGGCGTTATAGGCCAAGAGCCCTTGCAAGTCTGGAAAATAGAAAGACTCAAGACAGATATCTTTTACTGACAAAGTGAATTTGCTAAACACTCCTTTTCAAAGAAATGGGCGGACACTTTTTAGCAAAACTGGTCTTTTGTCCTTCTTAGTCATTGTGGCTGGAAGTTTACTGCCATGCTATGCAGGTATGACCTTAATCCATCTAGAGTGTCGGCTAATTCCGTCTATGTCAATGGAATATTCTAATTGACCACATTGGGACAATACTAAACAATTTAGATCAAAAACAGTTGTAAGCTCTTAAATTATGATATAAAAAAGTTATACAGTCTTGATATTTAAGTTCTATGAGCTTTGTCTTTTTTTGCAGATCTAAATTTTGGTGATGGGTACATATCTCGCGAAATTGTTTTAGAATGCCTGGTTCAACGGAATTACAACTTGGCTACTTGGCTACTTGGCAAAAGATGAACCACTGACCAAATACAATTTCAACGGAAACTGGAAAATTCCGTAACGAAAGCAATTTGCGTTCTCGTGTTGGCCAATTTGTCGTCAAGATCTGATCCGTAATCTGAGTGGCGGCGAATAAGAACACAAGCAATATTTAATCATGTCAGTCGGATTCCGTAATGATTGAGTGTTTATTCCCTTAGAATCAAAGTTCAACCTTTTATTTTTTTTTTAATGATTGCTTCAATATTCTTCATGACTACAGAGTTAGTAATCAATATGACGTTGGCAGGACTTACTCTTCGTGCCACTGAATATCTAAAATTAGGTAAATACTGGAGCTGTTGAAATTTGTCAAATTAACAAAAAAACTCACCGCTCTATCGCGTTATTTATTACTTCGCTAAATTATTTTTTGATTTGGAGTCAGCCACGAATCACCAGGCTCTTGTCAGGTTCTATCAAATTCTAGGATACTCAGGGGAACTACTTCTCTTACCCAAAAAAAGTTTTTGTCATGCAACAAATCCGATACTGAATACCTTTTTTCCTTTCTAACAAGCAAAACATCAACAACTGCCATTAAGTTCTTAATAAGCTGCTTGCTTGAGTCGCTCACTCGTACGTTCTCGAGTAAAGTAAGAGTCCTGTACCAATCCCAATCAATCATCGCTATTCTATAGCTTGGATTGTGTCTCGCCCTACGCCTTTTTATGACCGAAGGAGATACGTTTGATGCGTCCATGAATTCCAATGGAGGTGCATCAAATGGCAAACGGTTTTCGAGTATGGCATACACCACAACTCCGACAGCCCACGAATCTAAAAGAACACCATCATAATCCAATCCCATGAGAAGTTCGGGGCTCACATAATCCTGAGATCCGCATTTGGTCGTGAGGAGCTGGGTTTTAAATGCAATCCTTTTCGAAAGGCCAAAGTCAGTTAAGGTTAGAAGCTCGCCTTGTTGTCGGAGAATCGAACAGTAGTCTGTATCTGCATCTAGTTTACGGTTAAGCAAGATGTTTTCTAGCTTTATGTCGCGATGTACCACACGTTGGCTATGCAAATATGACACGGAGACTATCAACTCAGCAGTGATCCTTGTAACCAATGTCCAAAACTGAGATTCAAGAAAAAGAACGTTGTAGTACTGTTCTAAGAATTGGAATAAGTTGCCTCCAGGACAAAATTGTAAGAAGTAGTACTGCTTGTTTGACATGCGCAAATGGTTCTCGTCTAGCAACCTATCGAGCTCCTCTTGGCTCGATGACTGTTGAGTAAATGAATCCGCACTCCTAGACAGAGAAACTGTATTAAACGACCTTTCGATATCTCGATCAGAGATATTCATTGTAAGATTGTAATCGTAGAGCTTGACGATACATGGATGTTGCATGTGCGATAATATACTTAGTTCGCGTGTGATGTATGATTTGAAATTTGTAATGCTAGCCAGGTCTGTCGTCGGGACGGATATTATTTTAATAGCGACAACTATATCGGGATTCGAAACCTGACGCGCTTGAACAACAGTACTGAATGAGCCAGTTCCAATTGTCGGACCCGGTGCAAAGTAACTTCTCATCGAAGGGGAATAAATTAGCTCTTCAGATATTTTTGACTCGAGCTCAATAGGAGGCAGCGGGATTGTCAGTGAGCTTTCTGGTGTTTTCAATTCTAGTGGGTTCGAAACATTTCGGCTTGTTATGCCTTTCCTATCGACTATATTATTGTGATCGTAGTGACTTGGGACAAATTCGGACACTGCCCTCCCTGACCCTGCTGAATCACCGACACGAGCAGCGCGTTTAGGTGGGGCAAGCATGGTTGCAAAACCACCACCGCTTATTATTGGGGTTGGCAATTGAGAGACCTGAGCATTGGAAAACTGGGGCTTTCGACCTGAACTAAGCTCGATTGCGTCAGCTAACTTGAAATCGCCAACATTCGGAACATCTATCTTCAATTCACCATTCTTGTGAGCAAAAGTCGGTAGAATTGGAACATGGTAATGGTGATGACATGAATTTTCGAGCGAATAAGAACATTTTTGATCTTTCTTGGAATCGTCTTTTCTCTGGCCCTTCAGCTTGGGGTTCTCAAACATAGCTAGCAACTTAAGAGCGAGATTCACGACAGAAAAAGGATAGGTATCAAATACAGCGAAATCGTGAGATCGTGTTGGCTACCTCTTTAAGTCTTTTCCCTATTTGAGAGTGAATAACAGATATCGACAGTTCTTCCCAAGGGCGATTTTCCCAAAGCCCTCAACAATAGAGTGAACAAGCAATTAGACTAGAATCTGAGTAAGTGTATGTTTAAAATGTAGCTCCCACTTTATTTAACAATCGGAACAGATATTTAAAGTGGAAGAGCACTCTTGAGGACTTCAAAAGAGTGTCCTCTCAATGTTGTAAGAAGAGTTGAATATCAAGACTAGTTCAGGGGTATCCAGAATCTGGGGGGTCGTCATCTGAAGTAAATCTATTCCTGTATATAGTACACAACAATAGCGCCAACCAGCACGTATTCGAGAGAAGATAGTTTCAGGGGACCTAACGCGCACATAAAACTGCATTTATTCCATCCACAGCGAGATATCACGACAGTGACAGTGGGTGGTATCGACCAAGTTAATTAGATAATTATATTTATATCACGTCTGTTTCGCTAAAAGCCACCCTCCTTGGTTGCCGGCCCCCGTCATGTAAAAAAAGTTCCTGTACGCGAGTCGGTAGATTCGGATGCATTAAACAGTCAATCAGAGAAGGAGCAAGACGCGAATCTAGAATGTGACTCTGACAAAACATATGGCAAGTTGAAGACAGAAGTGGGAACTATCAAAGCTTACTTATCGGACCTATAAATCAGCATTATCCATCGGGTTCGTCTTGTAATGAAATGAGATGCTCCATGGATTATTCATAGCATGCAGGCTGATTATGCCGTTTCCCCAGCACCCTTACAACGGTCCAACTCTTTTGTGTTAAATATATTTGAAAAGGGCGACGCTTCAAAGAATCTTCACACAAACTTTCAGTATTCTTCCATTTTTCTCGATTGTTTTTGGTGTGTTCGTTTATTATCTTCTTTAAAATTATGCCGATTGTTTGGTGTCGCATGGTCTTGAGCTCTTGCTGAAACTCACCTCCGTGACACATCCATTCTATTTGACAGGCGACCATCTCAAATATGGGAAAATCGCTGATTATAAAATTGAGGATTCAAAAAAATTAAACGCTATGACTTTACTGTAATCTGCTCTTAGGTCATGAATCTAAAAGGGGGGAGGTCTCTCTTTCCTTTCATGCTTTTTCCTACGTTCAATTTGAAGTATTATGGAATTTGGAGGTATTAACAAAAACCTGGTATCAAGCAACTTTGCACTTAAAAATAAAATGGTGCAGAATAAAAAGAACTGATATGGGTTGAACCAATTCGTGAAATAAAGGGGTATAACTCACATGAATCCTTCTAGCACCCGGTGTGCTTTCTCTAATCTTGCAATGCCAACCGCATACCGACTCTCATCAACAACCATGTCCGAAGTAAGACGACTTAGCAGATCAATAATCTTTTCAATCAATTGCTTTTCTTGAACTGGCAAATTCAAACTATTGAATTCCTCTCCAATCACTGTTCCATTGATGCTCTCAAGTAAATTCACAAGCGTCGAGTAACTGAAGGGTTTTAGTTTTAATTCCGAGTCACTAGCACGGTTTCTTTTTCCTCGCTTAATGCTTTTCTTTCTTTTGCCTGCTTTGATATTATCTTTAACCACTTTCTTCTGAGATTGTTGCGAAACTAAAACAGGCTCTTCGATGTCCGAAAATTCATGTTCAACCCCTTGCGGCATCTCAGATTCAATGGGCTCCAAAGAACTGCATTCTATAGGACCCATCTGTTGCTGCACGGCTTCAGCTTTGATCTGCGATGGCAACTCGCCCAAGGAAGCGGTAACAGGGTGTACGACATCTTTTGGTGATTCGAATTCAAGGTTATCTGTCTTTCCTAAACCCGTCGTGTCGATATTATCGAGCGCGTCAAGATGAAGACCTTTTAAGTCAACTTTAGGAGTTGTTTCAGAAAGCTGGGACTGATTTGCCTCGGGTATTAGTTCTATTGAAGCTGTTCTCTGTGACGCCGTATCTCCAAAATCATTCGTTCTTTGTTCCTGTGGATGCAAATCGTCGTCCGTATGAAAGCTAGAGCCCGTTTGTATACTCAGAGCGCCAGAAGTTTCCTTTGAGAACTGAGAAGACGTTCTTTTAGCAGCATACTCCAAAGAGGCGTGGCGAGCTTTGACGAGACTGGCGGCATTTGGCCTCTTAGGCAATCTGAGGGGCGCTGAGGTGCTTGTTGACTCTCCAGAGGACAATGTTTCACCTTCAGCCGTTTCAAACGCGTCAGAAGAGATATTGAGATCCGGAGATACCTTTTGAGTTATTGTAGACTCGGTAGAGTCTTTATCATAGCCTTCTCTACTAACATTTGCTGCTTCTTTCAAGGAATTAGCTTTTTCCATAAGCTTGTCTAAGTCTTCCGTGAGAGTAAGTGAGGCTCTCTTCGCAGATCTAGGCGAAGAAAAAGCTGCATTGCTCAGCGCCGGGATTTCACTAACTGGACGCCTCATCAGACGGGGCGGAACCACACTTTCAACAGGTGTATTTACAGTCAAATCAGGCTGCACATTGCTAAGATCAACGCTTTTCATAGTGTCGAGGCGTCCAAGTTGTACGGATCCAGAGAAGACAGACTCATCATCTTCTGCTATTGTCTTAGAGATCTGGCTTTGGCCCACATACATTTGTTTCACTTCATCCATGCCCTCTGCGCTATTCACCATGGAAAGCGAAACTGCTTTACCGACTTCCGAAGGATTGTAAGAAGTACTTGAAACAACAGAGTTTCGAACTGCTGGTTGTTGCAAGTTCACAGGGGGGCTTGGGTTTTGAGTCGACGACTCGTTATCTGGACTTTTTTCCAAACTCATGGCTCTTCAAGGGAGCTGGGCTTGAGGGAGTTCTTATTATCTACTGTTGAAGATCGAATCTTCTCAGAAGTACGTTGGAGTACATTCATTCAACAATGGAATTGTTGAATTTCACACGGCCACTCTTATTTTGAATACACCCAAATCAGGAAATGTTATTGACATCTTTTATACACAGGATTGGACATATTCGTAGAACTCCACTGTTCGCGCTTCCACGCAGCATGATAGGCCACCAACAATGTAAAAATGAAGGGGGTACTCGGTCCAAATTTTTTCAGTCGAGAGCCCTTGAACTATGAAACTCTAAAAAGACGATGCTCCCAATTCCATGTTCTGGGTGTCTCAAATTCTCTGCTTATCGAAGATTACATCAAGGCAAATCGGAGATTGCAAGAGTTTGCTTGCAAAAACAAAGCAGAAAACATCGACAATGCTTTGTATGGCAAGAACTTTTTGGGAATCGATCTTAATATTTCTACTCCAAAACTCGAGCGAGACCTATGGCACTTTTTGCAGAAACATTGGAAAACCAGTATTAACAATGAAAATGTGGTAAAGAGTTACATTCTCGATTCAAAAAGATCAAATATAGGAAATCAATTTGAAATCGTCACGAAGCATTTTCATGCAATATTTCGTGACAAATTAGAAGCCACCGGTAGCACCTCATCAACTTCAATACAAGCCTTCTTGAGAGTTCTAATGCAGAGAAATGACTATCACAATTGCTTCAAGTTGATAGACCAAACTTACAATGATCCTATTGTAGTAGCGGCTAAGAAAACCCATATAATTCGTCAATCGATCAATGCTTTCATTGGGTCAATAGGGTTGGCAACCTTTGGTACTGGTGCGGCTGCCTTCAACGATCCTTCTTTGGCATTCACGGCCTTTGTTGCTGGTTTAGGGGTTTCTTCCGTGGTCTTCGCATTTGTAGCTTTTGCGTTAGGATTTCTCAAATCTAACTGTGTTGACAGGATCGCTTGGAGGCTATACGTTCCAATCATTCATAGATATTTGAACCGAGAGCACAGTGCAGCTCTAAATCAAATAGTTACTCATTTTGAAGAGAATCATGACATCAATTCAAAAAATTATCATTTGCGCCAAGACTATGATACCGTGATTAGAAGAGTTGATGATGAGTATGAATTGATTTCTCCAAACTACGCGGAATCCTATAGTTCAGGGGATAATTCTGGGGCCAAAAAGGAAGCCATGATTGCTTGTTCCTTACTTCGATCGGAACTTTCTAAAAGAAAACTTGTCTGGAAACCCTTGAAGGAGGAGACAGCTATTTTTGAATTTTGGAACTCCGATAGGAACAATTATGAATGGGTTGAACCAGATCAAGACCCTGCTGAAATCAGCTTTAAAACTTCTCTAGAGAAACGTTGAACAACTCGTCGAAATTCAGAGCTTTAATGTTTAAAATTAACGTAATAATACAAGAAAAATTAATACTTGCACAAGAAAATCAACCAGTAAGCGCTGTTGGTCCTCATTTTTGAATTTGTATCGCCTCAACGTGTATTGATCTTTTTCTTATATCCTCAGGTTTGTTTTTGACGCGTAAACAGACTCATAACACTGAGTCCAAATTAGCGTCCACCCATGAACTACATAGAGCTAGAAAGTAACCAGGATAATGAGGTGGTGTCCTGCGTTCGCTTTGTCAGAGAGGATATGCTTCTTACCTCTACTTATTCCTGTAAAGTGAGACTACATAACAATCCCGGAGGATCACAACATGCATCTATACTAACGCAATTGACCAGTCCCAGTCCTACTCTATGCGTTACTAACACATTGTCACAAGCTACCATTCTAGGTCATCTTGATGGTACTCTACGATACTTGGACTACGAAAATATGAAGGTGTCAGAACCTATCATAGAGAGCACAGTTTCCGAGAAGAGTGGAATCAATTTCTGTAAAACGACAAACTTAAACACAATTGTTGCTTCCACATATGCTGGAGACCTATGGCAAGTGGATCCTAGGTCGCCTAAGAGCTCAATCCAATACAAGACTTCTGGTAAGATCTTTGCAATGGATACATGTTCAAATTATATTACCCTTGGTAAAGCTAAAGAACTGATAGAAATTTTTGATGTCAGACGCTTTGATTCAGCTTTATCGGTCAGATCTACTGGTCTAAGGTATCAAATTACGGCTCTCTGCAACCTTCCTGTTGAGGATGGGTACGCCATCAGTGGAATAGATGGTCGGGTTTCGATCGATTACTACGATGAGCTGGAAGAGACGGTTCAGAAAAAGTTTGCATTTAAATGTCATAGAGAAAAAGGTTCTCTTGGTGGTGCAGAAAGAGTGTTTCCAGTGACAGACTTAGCATTTCATCCTATTCACAAGACTCTCTTTACAAGTGGAGGTGATGGCCATGTATGTATATGGAACTGGCAAAAAAAGAAACGCATGAAGGAATTGCCATCGGTACCTCTGCTTGGATTTATAACTCAAATGGATTTGAATACAGATGGCACTTGCTTGGCCGTAGGTGTGAATGACTCTTCATTTCTACTGTCTCAGCTTGGAAAGGCCAAGAAAGCTGTCGGTGGTAAAGTGTATGTAAGACAAGTAACGGACGCAGAAAGCCAGCCAAAATCGCGGTAAAGTAATTTATGGCTAATTGTACATTATGTAATTAATATCAATGTATTTAAGTTATGACAATTCACAAAAGTCGCAGCCGCTAATACTATAGGACTTCCAAATAGTACCTCATCGCGGATCGCTTCAACCACAAATCATGAGCTTCTCAGATAAAACCGTCGCTTTCCAAGAATGGCTACTGAGCTCTGCATTTCGAATATCAGAAAAAATTGAAATTGCGGATTTGCGTGAAGTTGGTGAGGGCCGAGCTGTTGTTGCCTTAAAGGACATTGAGGAAGAAGAGGAGCTTTTCTCAATTCCCAGATCTGCTCTCATCAATGCAGATAATTGTTCCCTAATTGAAGACCATGAGTCTCTGCGAGAAGAATTGAAAGGTCTCGACCAGTGGCAAGCGCTCATTTTGGCAGTTCTCTATGAATGGAAGGTTAAGGGCAAGAATAGCCGTTGGGCTCCCTATTTGGACATTTTACCCATCAATGATAAGAAGAATTATCAATTCAATCAACTTATGTACTGGGACGAAGCAGAACTTGGTCAGCTTGCGCCATCGTACATTGTAAATAGGTTGGGGGTCGACCTAGCTGAACAAATGTTTTTGAAACTGAAGGGCTTGTATTCGAAGTACGTTGGAGACGTTTCCCAAAATGAATTCAACATGATTGCAACATTAATTATGTCCTATTCCTTCGACGTCAATAAGCTGAATGCCGCAAAGCATGCAAATGGAGAAGACGAAAACGAAAACGAAAACGAAGAAGAAGGCGACGGTGATGACGAAGAAGACGAAAATTTGAATGATCTGAATCCCATTGAACAATGCAAGTATCTTAAATCAATGGTACCGTTTGCGGATACTTTAAATGCCGACACACACGGCCACAACGCAAGTTTGGTGTATTCCGCTGATCATTTGATCATGCGTAGTATAAAGAAAATCTCCGAGGGAGAACAAATTTACAACAGCTATTCTGAGCATCCGAACGCAGAACTTCTTCGTCGCTATGGATATGTGGAAATCGATGGCTCCGCTCATGACTTCGCTGAGATATCACAAGAACATTTGAAGCGTTTCTTTGAAACAGATAGCGGGCCTTTTGAAGCAGTTATTGAGTCATTGAAGGCCATAGAAAACGAGCAAGGCGAGACCTTTGTCCTTGAATTCTATGATTGCTTTGCTTCTGGTGAAGTTATTTTTGAATTGACTTTCATAATACAAATTCTTGACGTGGTATTCAAGGTACATCTGAAGAATAATTTCATCGCGGAATCGAAACCAGTTCGAGACAGAACGATCAAGAGAATATACAAGAAATGCTATCAACTCTTAGAGTCCAAAAAGCTAACAAAAGGTTTTTTAGTGGCTTACAAAAGTATATTAAATAGTCGTATATCTGAGTATCCGATGGGTCTTGATAAGCCAGAGCCCACAGCAGCAAGGAAGCTAACTAGATCGGATCAAGCCCGGATTGTTCTAAAATCAGAGTGGAATTCACTCAGTTCTTGTGTGGATGTTGAGAGGGTGTTCCTCAGTGGTGACGACAAGTACACGACTATCGATGATGAAAAATTACTAAAGAATATATTAAAGGGTGATTCTGCCGTAAATGAATCCAGTCATTTACGAAAGAAACAGAAAAGAGTATAGACAAAGAATGGAATGGAGCATAACAATGAACACGAATGTACAATGTATTCACAATTTGTCGTCAGTTATATGACTGGGGATATTTTGTCTTACAACTAAGGGCCGCGGTCGAGAGACTTGAAATCCAGATTCAACAGGCTCCTTCTTTCGGTGAAATAACGACCTGAACTCAAAAGAAGTACTGGCTTGAACTGGCGAGGGGTTTACTTGTTGGGTAGTTTGCGTTCTCTCCCTAGCTTCCCACATCTTCCTAATTTCAGGATCAATGTTGGGATTTGAAAGGCCAATTTGATAAATCCTATCAGCTTCTCGAGTTGTGTAATCGTGGGTTGAATTTGTTGGTCTATCCGCAAAGACACTTTCCATAGTAAGCTCATTCTTATTGAGAATATCCACTTGAGAAAGAGTGGCATTCATATTGAGGAACATATTTCCAGTGTGAGACCTGTAATAGTCGACTTCTTCATCATCAACGTTGGCAAACAGAGAAGCTGTATTATCGAGATCATGTGTCTTCCAATGAGACGTCGTGATAGGCTTAATATTTTTCATCTCCACATTCACAAGCAAATTATCAAGACTCTCTGGGGTTGATGAATTCTTGTTTGCGTAAAGATGGCTTGTCCTGCGCTTTTTGAGAAGTGCTTTCGATACCAAACTCACACAGTAGATAAGGTGCGCTACGTAAATAGCCACAACCATTATGTGAATAATCAATTGGGTGTAGGCGACGTAGGTTCTGGAAGTTTCAGTTATACCAAGCTGCCGAATGTAGGCAATGCAAAGTAAGGCAACCACTAATCTCGCAGAACGCATTACCCAAGATAACGAATGCCACGTCATTTTTAAAAAGTGTGGTCTTAGAACTAATAACATGACCAATTGCAAGAATTCAATTACAATCATTAAGACAACTTGAAGAGTTCCATTGCCTTGCAAAGCTCCGACTACAATCAGAGCAGACACCACACCAAGAAGGTCTACCAAAACGAAATGTACTCTACCAGGTTTGTATGTGGAGTATAGATAAGCCCACGTGATGATTGTCTTGACAGAAGTGTAGAGTCTTGACACATTTGCAGATGGCCTAATGCGCCATTTTCTTAAAGGAAGGAGGTAATGACTGACGAAAAAAATGGCTAGCCCACACCAAAGAAGAATTGAAATTACACCACCTGCAATATTTTTTGCCGATATGACATACAATGAACGATTGGGAGGTTGATTAGGAATGAGTGAGTCGTAAGGAAATGTTGGATCGAAGGCATTTAATCTCAGGATGACTTGCTCCTCTGTGAAGCCCAATGTTGAGAAACTTCCAGCGGAATAGAGCATGAAAATAGTTAACAGCAAAAACACGAAACCAAATGTGCTTAAAAAAACTCTGAGACAGTGCCCAATAAGCGCCCATGCATTTCGCATGACCGAATAGTTCGATTGAAAATCTTTGTCCAAATCTTTGTCACCAAATTTAGAACTTATCTTATTAAGTCTCAATAACTTAGACGCTTTGACCTTTAGCTTCAGTTTCAAGTGAGTAAGCTTTAATGCAATGTAACACTGGTAAATTAGCATTGATACAGCCATCCATATTATGAGACATACCATAAAATTCTGCCAACTGTAGTGTATGAATCCGTTTGAACTGTATAAAGAGAGTGATTTGAGACCGCTGAAATTGAGTGTGATATATGCGTTGTCACTCTGTGGAGAAGGAATTGAATAATTTTTGTTAAGTATGTTGACGCCCAATAAAGAGCACCATCGAATTTGACCAATTAACGGTTGATAAAATCCAGGATATTGAATGTTGAGACCACCCATGAATAGTGCAAACTGTAGATAGCTAATGATTCGATCAGTGCTTGCTTCTAATTGCTCAAGTAAGCGCTTGTTGCAAATGGTTGAAGCTTCGATCAAAAACGGATTAGACGATTCTTGGTCAGGAGAAAAGGCCATTATGAAGAAATTAAGCCCGTTCGCTACTAGTAGAAGTGCAAGGACGAAAAAGAAAATGAGTGACTCAATGCTTTTTGGTTGAACAATTGGCGTTACATAACATCGGGCACCGCCAATAATTGTTGGATCCACCCCATTCGAGACTATTGTAAATTTAGCAGTGTACGATCCAATTCTCCTTGCAAAATCACTCACGTCCGCCTGATAATACAAGATAAGGGAGTCGTTCTGGTACAAAGGACATTGCAACAAGTGACCTGTTGAATTTGAAAAGTAATTACTAATGGATGTGTTTGAAGTGGCCAAGAAAGTGTCAACCTCATGGCCGCAAGAGAAGCAAGTTGTGTTCGTACTCACTGATGCCTTCGGGGTATCTCGCCTTCTAAGAGTGGAGTTTACTCGTGTCCCATTAGGGAAGTAATATGGAAGGGATGTAGGAAGTTGATAGTCGGATCTCTCAGGCTCTGAGTCATTTCGAAAAGTTGGAGTGAATCTTGGCGTGTTTTCGTACATGGAAGTGTTCTTGACCGCTAGAATCTCACAAAGGCGCAAGTTCTCCAGAACGAACTTCTTTCCCATAAAATCGATGTCCACATGTAAGGTTGTGTACCTGTTTGTCAATGGATCAACATCTGTCACAACTGCTTGAGTTGACAGATTTAGCGTATGAGAGTAAATCTTCGTATTGATGAAAAATTTAAGTAGTTGCCTTTTCGTATCTAAAGCCACATAAATGACAAATGGCTTAAACAGAACTGCCGATGGGTTGTATACGTTAATGGGGAACGTTTCCACAAACGCAGCTAGTGCCGACTGTAATAACAATAGTATCAGTAGTAGAGATACTATCATCGTACACTTCAGGATATATTACAATTTGGAGATGGTACTCGGATTTCGTAGCGGTTGGTGGTGTTGTGCTATTAGGAGATCCTAAAAATAGACAAGCTAACAATGAGGAGAAAGAAAAGTATAATAACGAGCGTCGCACGAACTTTTTTTCAGCAACTAGTTTAATTAATAAACGTCGCTTTTTTCGAGCGCAAACAGGAGTAGAAATGAATAGATGATGTTGTTGTAGCTCTGAAGTGGTTCATGTGCAATCCTAATCTTATGGGTCCAATTATCGAAACTATAACCGAGAAAAGGGCCCTAGGGCAAATAGAAATAGAGTTGAAAGAAACGCAAAAATTCTAACATTCTTGGCAACGATGTTGCTGTTTTTCTATATTTTATTTATGCAAATTTGGGACTACACCTCACAAAACAACCTTTTAAGACTTGGCAATATCATTGGAACTTAAACAGCTACAACAGTCCAGCTTTTAGTACCTGAAAAAGAATCCGCTACGAGTTCAAAATGTTGAAATGCTATTTTTGTCTGTTATGTTGATGCTATTTTTCAAACAGTAGAAGAAAGCGGTTTTAGCTCAGTTGGGAGAGCGTCAGACTGAAGATCTGGAGGTCCTGTGTTCGATCCACAGAAATCGCATTTTTTGACCTTTGTAGTTCGATATTTTAATTTTTTGCCCTTGTATACTCGGCAGAGATTTAAATTGTCTTTCTCTTTTATGAAACACCATTTCTGAATGCTACATTACTTACATTACTTACATTACCCTGTGTTTATTCCTGTTTTCTGTTCTATGTACAATTAAGAGACTAATCGATCTTCTTGGTGAATTTAGGATACAATCTGTTGGCATGGTACTTGAAAGAATCAGCTGGAGCTCTCATTGGTTTGTTGGTTTCCATACAAGTTTTAAGGTCCTGCTCGAAGCCCGCACATTGCATTGATCCTTCTCCGTTGGCTGCCCAGCAGTTCAAAAGGGAGGACATAAGAACATAACACTTATTGGTGACCTTTCTCGAATTAGTTTGCTTGAATACTAACCGAGGCAACACAGGCAATGTCTTAGTTTGCACTAGTTTTTTACTGCCCATTATCGAGTTTCGTTTTCGTGGTTGGTAACTGAAAAAAAGACCGATGCTGTGTGCAAGAAATGCATGGGGAAACAAAAAAGGTGAAGTCCAATACAATTACCGAGAAGGGAGAATAACGGGTTCTAAAACAATGTAGTTGTCAAACAAAAAATTGCTTCAATTAGGTTCTTTTTTTTTTTTAACGATGATTTTTTTACAAAGTTGTTTACGTACGTTGCGGAAGGAGAGCGAAGGAGGACACTGTGACGACATAACAGAATAAATTTTTGACAAAAGCAAAAGCTCGTCCTATTGAATCTAATGAAGACTTAATCAACTATCTCCAATCATGCTAAGTATTTTCAATCCGAAGTGGTTTGAGCTTCCAACTTTGTCTTCTCGTCTGTAGCCCGCTTCCCTTTCTCGCCCTCATGATTGGTTTTCTATTCCAATATAGCCTCAGGAAGGCTCCAGACCTCATGGTCTTATGTATAATGATTTCAAAATCCAGCGAGTAAACACTTCTGTGCTTCAAGGCAACTGGCAATATCTTGTTCTTAATGATATTATGGATTCGGCCATAAAGCCTTCTGGTGAAAGTTTTCACATCCTCCGACAGCTTATACTTAACTTGAGTTAAATCATCAATGAGTGTTGCGCAGTTGGTTAGAAACACCTTGAACAAATGCCTATAAAATAAATGGTACTGTTTGCGAGAAACAAGATTGACTCCAAAAAAGGGCACAATGTCAAAAGTTCTGATAAGATATTTGTAAGTCGGCCCTTCTTGAATAGTAGAATCTTGATGTTTGGATGCTAGGATAAATTCTCCGCTTTTGACCACAGAAAAATCCTTGGAAAGGCTTAAAAGTGTAATCTTTTCATTTTCAGCCTCCAGTGCTTCAATTCGAGGTTTTGCAGTCCCCTTGGATATTTCTTTTTCGGATGCAAGACTGCGCTCGAGCAATTTGATCTCGGTGCTAATGACTGCAACCAAAGGCAGTTTTGGTGGACAGAGGGTATTATATTGAGAGATGTCGTCAATGAATATGGGTTTTCCAATAATTTTCAAAGCCTCTTCTATGCTGTCAGGCTTTGAATACTGTGGTTCGACACAGTCTTTCATGACATCAAAATCGATGATGTTAACATACTCTTTCTTCAAAGGAAAATCTGTTCTAAATGCGTGAGTATTGTGGTCCTCGATCAACTCTTGTGCGATGAATTTTCTTCCATCATCCGAAATAGCCTTCACTCCTGAAAGGGGAAAGCCCAGAATACTTCGATCGAATCCTACAACGTCATATGGGAATAGGACTCGAGATATCAATTCTCTTGTCAGTTGTGGCTGTGGGCTCTCTCCACGCCTGAGATTCTTGCAGCTCTCGAAAAAGTTTTTCTCTTGACGGCCACGATTCCCTGGTGTTGGAACTTTATTGCTTGCTACTTTTATCGCTCGTTCAAATAAAGATTTGTCATTATCTAAGTCAGAAATGACTCCGTATACTCTTTCGATTTCAGATCGAGGGGTATTCAACAAATCGATTGTGTCCGGGAGGGACCGATAAGCCGCTGCTCTGTCGAAAAAGTGAGCAGGTGAGTGGCCGCCCCACTGTAGACCCTGACTGAAGTGCTCTTGAATTCTGATATCCTCTTCGCTCATTTGGATAACTTTTAAATAGTTTTCTTCTAGCTCTTCTTTAAAGTATTGAGAGCACCTTTCTAATGCTGAGTCTCCCTTTGATTGCACCTGGACCAGGTCATTTTGTGTCGCAACCTCTTCCTTCTGCACTTCTCCCTTCAGCATTGCCTGGCCCAATTTGCCGAGTTTATGTTTGAGATCATCTGTTTTTAAAAAACTGGTGGATGTGAACGCACGTTTCGGTAGTAGGCTTCTGTTTGAAATAAGACGATACATGGCTGGTAAACGAAGCTTGTGATTACTTTTATGTGAGACAATCTTGATCTCAGTATGTGTAGGTCTGATAGTCATATGGGGCTACAACGCATGTCTTTTCATAAAATATAGTCTCTAAATGAAAACATTTTTTATGTCATAATAGGGAATATACATGTTCTCTTTTCTAGTTTTTTAAACTTGAATTTTGAAGCCATGTTATCCTGAGCTTGGTCTAAGTGTATCCATACTATAAACGAAAAAGCGACAATTTCTTATGAACAATTCTATGATGGCATTGAAGAATCTAAAATATCCTGGCTTGTATGCTATCTACATTCTTTGAAATTCCGTAATAAGTGTGTATTTATAAAAAACCGTAACCAAAGAGAGTGAGGAGAACCGAAAATGTTAAAAAAGAGTCATTAATCATAAAGGATGAGCACGAGAACTGAAACCATTGAGCATCTCTGTCAATTGAATTTCCTCCGAACGTGCGGCGTATTCAATGCTTGGATCCACACTTAAATTATTTATCCAATTCAGTTTTGTGTTGATAGGAGGGCTCATAGAATCAACAGAACTGCAAGAGCTCTGTCTAGTATGATAAAGCGACGATGATGCCGAGCTAGTACGTGAGTGCGATGGCTCCAACGATAAGCCAGAGACGGTCGACGAACTACGTGAGATAGAAGATGTTTCCAGCGCCGAGTCGTAGCCGGGAGTTCTTGGAGGAGATGCAAGTTGACTTACTTGCGAGACGTAGGCAGCTTGAGCAGCCTTTTGCTTCTGCAAGTACTTTCTCATCTTTGCAGACTTGATCAACTCCTCCTTGATTGGGTCCAAGAACTTAGACAAGTGCGAGATCATGTCCTGGTTGGAGACTCTGATGTCCCAGTTTAAAAGGTAGAGAAGTTGTCTTTCCATCAAGTTGACATCCTTCAAAGAAAAGAGGCCGTCAGTGTACGTAGCCCAGTGGACGTTCTTAGGCGAAGAGTCATTGTGGAACTTCGAAGCGAGAATCAAACAACTCAAAAAAATTCTGTGTCTTGTGCAAGGCAAGCCTTGTGCATTTTTTGGGAGCTTCAGCTTCAATTTGCTCAAGTACACAAGAGTAGTCATCAAAGTGCCTGCGTAAACATTGGTGTAGCGGACCAAGCGGCTGATGAAAGTCATGAGCGAAGGTAAGGGCTTCTCACCAGCAACAGCTTTGGAGTTTTTATCTTCGTTGCATGGGATTACCTGTAAAGTTGCAACCACCAATTTGTGGATCATGTCATGTGTGACAGGTCCTTGGATGAAAATACGGAGTGCTTTCAAGTCAGCAGACGATACCATGGCTGCAACGATATGGGTGTATAGTAGAGGTAAAATGGGCTTAGTGCTAACGACTAAGGATTGAACAGAATATATAGGCAAAAAGGAGGAGATGAGCCGACTACACAACCAGTATACTTTTTTTGAAAATTCGTAGGCCAACATACTCCATTTTATACAATTTTCAGTGGTGCCTAGCCGCGAGACTAATTCACGTCTATGAACTTCAGTGCCTTGGACGCGATATCTGTCTGCAGGAAGACATAGACAGTCGTCTGAGATGCGTGCCTAAGATCTAGTGCCTGTGTGAAGTGGTTAGAGGCCGTACGACTATTTAGTCAAAAAAGGGGAAGAGATGAAAGGACAATGTCAAAAACACAGTAATATGAATATTTTCCGTTCTTCTCCAAGAGTACAATGCTCTACAAGACGCCTATGTCTTTCCACCCTTTCTCTGTCATTAGATTAGCTACAGTGTGACTTTCCTAAAGGACTCTAAATTACGGCACCATGTCTTAAATTGACGCGGGTTGTTGATGCATCAATTAGTACAAAAAGGGGAAGGGCTTTCCAAACCAAGGCGTACTGAACAAAAACAAATTACCACATTTTTGAGTTCATGTTAATAATCATATTCTTGTATTTTTCATCCAATTCATTATTGATCCCTAAGCCTCTGTAGATCTTCCATTGTGACTACTAATTAGTCCCCCATTAGACTCAAACATAGCTTCAGACCAAAGATCAGCTCAAAGCCTCCCACAAATTAAGGAAAACAAACTCAATTTCACCGGAATGTGTCCCCACAAAATAAACTAAAGACCCTGAATACCCGTCTCCTTTTCGATTATGTCGCGTACTAGTTGTTATCACCAGCCCTCATTTACCCCTGTAAGGACAGTCGCGATCAGATTCCAGGGCACTTAGGGGCCCAGGCCCAGTCGCAATAATCTGAAAACAAAAGTTACGTGCATAAATATCCACTCTCAATGCTTCAGGCATAGAGGTAAAATTTAAAGTTGTTTGACGCATTTTGGTTATAATTGGTGATATACGTTTCAATAGTGGTGACTCGCAAATCTAGGAGACACATTCATTATGCTGTCGACTTTTCAAAGTAGTACATCAATGAGGTAACTCCAATAACCTTTGTTCTTGTTAGTTTCCAGTTTCTCTGACTTTTGGCCAAATACATTGCAAACAACTTTGAAGCTTCCAAATCGGGCTTAATTGAAAAGGGTCCACTCCTGCACAGCGATATGTTTTGGAGCAGCGTGTATCTTATTTTATTGTCACCAATTAGACATCTACTTTGGGGTTAAAGTGCACCTCCCAAGCATATTATGGTTCCAAGGTTGGGAATCGCGCTAATGGCCATCCCTTATGTTACAAGGGGTACACTGATGCAAGGCGAAATGACAAAAGCCCGATCTCATACTGCGGCTTGTAATCGTACTTTGAGTACACTTTTCGTAATGTGGAGCCTTTTAGTATTGTCATCTTATACAACAACTTTTGACTACGGTTGTTGATGTGGCTTTTAAACACAACTTACACACATATACACATATAACACCATCAACGATAAATTCCAAAACTTTACACACAGTGCCATATCCAGCATTAGACTATGGTCACGGACAAAGTTTCAGGCTTATTACACAAACATGCTTGTAAAGACTCTAATTGTTAGTTTTGAACATTTGTAAATTGTGGACATTTCAGGAATATGGGTATACTGTATCGATCATAAATTGAGTACTCTGACTGGTGCACAGCGTTTTGTCATCTTCATGTCCTTGGATTATCAACATACTGTTTAGCTGTTAAAATGGTTGTTACATTTGTGAAGAGAGAAATTTTCCACCTTATAACTACAATGGTCGGGTAAGTGCCCTTATATGCACACACGTAAGGTTAGCCCTAACGGCCGCAAAAACAAACTACGAAAACCTCGGAAACCAACATGAAATTTTTTTAAAGAGTACAAAGAATTGAAGTTTAAAAGTAATCGAGCAGGCCCACTTGGATTTGCTGATCAACGAATCCCGTAATGTTGGAAAGATGCTTCCAGAGGTCATCTATAGCTCCATTACCGACAAATCCAAAGTCTTCAAAATCCAACGACAGACTACTGGACACACCAGCTCCGTCTTCCCAAACATTATTGCATTCACTTTGTAATATTGAAGGGCCATTAGTTGCGAATGGAGCATCCAGTTGAAGCCGTGTTTGCGATTGTGATTTTGGCTGCAGTTCAGTTTGAGGATGTGGATGCGGCTGTGAATTTAATTCTTGATGCGTTTGTAGTAATGACGATGGTTGCATATGAGATTCCGTATTTGTTTGCCCAACATTTGGAGCCTGATTTGTGGACTTTGAAATTGCTAGCTCTCCTTGCGCGTATTTATGATCTGTCTGGACAGCTATTTTCATCTTGAGTAAACCATTCTCTGCCATTCCAATCAATTCACCAAGTTGTTCGGACGTAAAATCTATTGCTTTCTGGTTCACATTGCGTGCGTATAGTTGAAATTGCTTTGTGCTTATTAAGTTGCACAAATATTGGTGTGCTTTTGCAACACGCCACGCATAGTAGTACCTATGACTCAAACGAGAAATGCATTTTGTACTAAAGCGGGCAATCTTGTCGATCAATTTGACCATGGTACATATGCGGGTGTATTTTAAGTTGTAAACAGGATTGTGTGCCATGTTTTCCTTATGCATTCCCAGGTCACTTTCCATAATACTAATAGCATCGACCATTCTAATCCACAAACCGAAAATAATTTGATTGCCTTTGTGTATAGCGAATTCGATGTTAGGATTAAGAATCAAGTCTGGGACTGTGGTATTTGAATCGAAGTTTTTATCATTGTGCAGAATTAAGGGCAACACCTCAGATAGTAAATCGCCTGTGTAAATCGAAAAACACTTTTTGATGTAGAAAAAGCATAAATCATTGATTTCTTTCTTCTCGTAGTTCAAGTAGAAATGATAATATAAAGTCATGGTGAAGATCCTGGTGCTCAAGTAAAGTCTACATTTCAACACCTTGATAAAAGGGTGATCCACAGGCAGTTGAGAAGGAATAGTGAAATCAGATATGGACCCAAAGTAGAACTTCATTCTAACTTCAAGCTGCGAAGCGAGCTCTGTGACCTCGCTCATTTTCAATCTAGTTTTTATGTTTAAACAGCGCGAGACAACAAATCTAAATTGATCGACAAAGTCGTCAATTGTTGACATAAATTCACACAAGGTTCTCTCCAAATTGATATCATAACTGTTTGAGTTCTGCGGATTATAAAATGGCCTTTGAATGTCACTAAACCCATCGTGAATGGCTTGAGGAAATCCAAACTCATAACTCAGATGCAAATCGATGACTTTAAGATAGAACCACAACTTTCTTTTGAGGTTATTGACCTTTTCATCCGAAGCGCTGTTGCGGTGACTAAAGGGCTCTCGATTTAGACCCATACAATACGAAATTTGAATGCAGACGGTGTTGAGAACATGCCCGTCATTCCCATCTGTTCCATCTCCATCTTCGGGTGAAAGCGATCCGTAGATTCTAAGAAAAAGAACACATTGAAGTACGACCAAAGCGTTTTTCTTATAAAGGTCAAACTCGGCTAAGCAAAGGCGTGCAACATTGATGACATCAATATTGATAGGATTGGAGAGGATGTACTTCATCTCTGCAAACTCAGAGCCGGGAGCAGAGGCCAAAGCCCTTTCGTTCACGTTGTTTCTGTTGGAAAACGAGGATAAATATGTAATTCTGAGAACTATAAGTAATATTCCCAAAGTCGCATAATCGTTTTTTGTTCTAATATTAATGTCCTCGTATTTTGAATCAGTGTACGTTTCGGGACCGAGTATTCTGCTGATGTGTTTACGAAAATAAGTCTCATCTAGAAGGGGAATGTACGGGTAAACGCGGCGGAAAAAACGATTGATAAGAATCCAAATGCCTCTTTGTGTGGGTAATATCAACCTGATTCGTTCGTTTAGATTCAATTTGGGGTCAACTTCGCCTTCAAAAACGGTCAAGCCGACCGAAAGGGCGTCTTTGTTGAATTGAGCCTTGAGTTCGGTTTGATTAAATGGTGAAATCTCCTCTCTTTTGATCGAATAGGTTTGAAATTGCTGTTCGTGTTGTGCTGTCGTCGCCTTTTGATTCTTCGAGGGGATCATTTGTGGCTCACCAGTTTTTGGCCCATTAGATTTAATGTAATTCCATAAAATGTTACAAAATCGGTCTTTTCTAATAAAACTGAGCCACGTAAATGGCCCGTAATTCATCACATGATCCTGAAATCCAGTATAAATGGAGCTATAACCGCCGTAGAGGTCTAACAACTCATCTGGATTGTTGTGATCATAAGGATTAAAACCTAAATATGTTGGGTTAGACTGATCAGGCCCATTCAAAGAAGTACTAGGTGCATTTTGAAAACTTGCAGAATCATTGGTTTCTCTTGAAGGTGCTAAGGGAGGCGTTGGAGCTGGGTGTAAAGGAGCGGTGACTTGAATAGGTGCCATAAGAGAAAGAGAAGGTACTGCTGGTGCGGGAGAGCTAATGGCACTGGGTTCAAGCTTAACCACGGTAGTTGGGTTTGCATGGATTGGCCCAATACGAGAAGTGTTTATATTGAGATCTGGGGAAAATGACGTAAGCAGAGATTGTGGATCAGATAAGGGGGTTGGTAAACTATGCGAAAGATCTTGTCTTTGAAGCGGCAGCGGATGAGATTCGGGAAAACTCGCCACTGTGGGTTGTACAAGTCCCTGGGAATGTATAGGCAAGGAAGTTGTAGCAATTACAGGTTGCGGTTGCAATCGTAACAGTAGTACTTGCTGGCCCGTCGACGACAGCTGATGTCCTTGTTGTTGTAGCTGTAGCTGCATCTGTTGCTGATGCAACAGTTGTTTTAGTTGCTGATACTGTTGATACATCATCATCTGCTGCTCAACGTTTTGATGCGATTGATAATATATATGCTGCAGAGGCGGTAGCATTTGACCCTCAGAATATGATTTGGCCATATCTATCACCGCGACCGGCAGGGGCGCGGTTGTGGGGCCTATATAGTTCTCAAGCTGCTGAAGCTTTGTCTTGATGGCAGAGATCTCGTCAAATACATCTTGCTTTGGCGCCAGCTGCTCCAAAGGAGTTGCTGAGCTACTGGTGAAGTTCAATACGATTTCTTGTCCCAGTAACAGGGCATGTGGTGTGGCTCCCGATGACGAAGGTTCAGAGCGAGCTGGGGATGAGGCAGTGACAATAGGATTTGCTTTGAAAGTCCTAAAGATGGAAACGTTGCCAGCCATACCCAGGTCGAGCGACGATATCAGGTCCAGCGCATATGAGCAGCTAGATGAGCAATTGTGCTTTACGCAAGTCAGACATGGCAAGTTTCTGTCGCATTTAACTTTTCGTTTCCGGCATTGGTCGCACAGAAGCGAAAGCCTATTTCGTTTGCGCAGCTTGCTTTCTATATCAGAATCTGTATTCAAAGGGGACATGTCATAGTTTATTCTATGCTTTTTCAGTGCTTATTGGGTATCTCATTCTGGGGTAAGATGAACTTGGTCAGGTCGCTTTTATGGTATATGCAGTATACGCATGTTGTTTCCTGGACAGTCGCCCTGCAGACACTCAATCAGGCTTTCACTTAAGTAAAGATATGATTTATATTACAAATTAGTATTCATGACAGTGCTATATAAAACCAAGAATTACGGATTTACCAGTAAATGATGGTCAGTCCATCTCTCCATACATTTCAAAAAGCTTAAATAGCTCATCATTTCCAATCATGCTCTGTGAATCAAATACCTCTTTTTGGAATTTAGCATCCATATGTCTTGGCTGCAAGAGACCATAGGTATTAACAGTATTTTCGTTTGCGTACATGGCCCTGTTGGCTAATAAAGCATCGAAGTCCTCCGCCATAGAATCCAAATCATCTTCCAAAAACGGATCTAAATTGTCTGCTTCGGTTGTTGTCAATGACATAGGCGTTTCATCAAACTTGGAATACCCAGGGTTCTCTTGCTCAGATTTCAAGATATCATTTTTAACCTCTGCCTCAATGTTTTGACTTTGTTGATTGTCTGAGGAATTGTGACTACTCTTTCGACGCAACAGGTCAATTTTGGCGAGCCTAAATTCTTCACAAAGTTCACTCATGCTTCTGAGTTCCTCCAACGAAAGAAACTGCAAAAGATTGGTTCCGTCATGGAAGAACAGTTGAGATTGCCCATTAAAACCTTTTAAAATGTGCTCCGGGTTCTCCATGCATTGCTTCAAGGCAAAGTAAGCCATGACATAGAGCCTATACGAGTTAATGTGGGTTTTACTAAGAGCTCTGAAGTTTCCGACGAACAATTCCGCCTCAGTAATGGCAATACCAAACAAGTTGTCTATGACATCAACACGGGCTTGGGATGTTTTGGCATCTTGTGCCATTGTATCTCCATTTGACGAGAGCTGGCATGCCAAGGTACGCTTTAAATTTATCACACGTATGAATACACTTGTCGCGAAACTGTGTGTTTTAATCATTGATCTCTCAATACGAGAAGTGAGAATCCAGTCAAAATAGCGACCAAACAATTCCTGGGAATTGTCAAGTGCATAAGTCATTATGTAGACGACTTGAATTGCACTTTTAATAAAGATTTTAAAAAGTTCGATTCCAGCACCCATATCCGTTTCAATGTTATTGTCAACTTTCAGTTCATAGTGTAGAATGATTAGGTAGTAGAAGCAAGAGAGGTTTACTCTCAAGCTAATAAACTTCAAGAACTTGTCAACCTTCAAGAATCCTTGATCAGAAGGATTGATGTTAGTGCTCTTTTTCGCAGGGATACAAACATAGTCTCTGAAGAAATTTTCTCCAAATATGTCTAAGAACTTAGATTCTAGATAACTGGTTTCGGAAAGAACATCAACCACTTTTGGTTGACTTTGTAAGTTGGTTACTATGTCTGTGATGCGGCGGTAACAAGCATGTACATCCTCAATTTTTTCAAAGTACAGCCTTTCTTCAGGGTCTACTTCATCATATGCTGGCAGTTTTACGTCGCTAATGTAAAGATTTGGTATTTTCAGCGGCGTTCCACAATAAATAGCATTTTCAGAATCAGTAATGACTATATAGGACCAGAGATTGCGCCATATTTTAACTTTGGTTTCATTCTTGCGGATACTTTTTATCAGTTTGTATTGGGTTGGGTCTCTGTTTAGTCCAATAGACAAAGCATGATTTACAATCGCTCCAAACAAAAGTTGTGAATCGGCGCCACTAAGTCCAAGGCAATCATTAGGTGCGACAGATCGGTAGAAAAATAAGAGACACAAGCATTGAACGTATTTAAATGTTGACTTAGTTTTCACTTTCTCTTCGGGTATACAAAGCTCCACAATACCCATGTAGTGATCGCTTTTGAATCTTGTAATATCCTTGATAAGATCTTGTTCTTTCTTTGAGAATTTAACTTCTGTGTCCAAATTAGGTATTAGCGTCATGTAACCAAGTCTGATTACCAATAGAAGAATTCCTGCAAGATTTCGCTGATTTTCGCTCTTAATTGAAACTGAAGTATGATATGGCTTATCTTTCATCGAGGAGCGGAATAATGGAGCAATTTCTTCCAAAAGTGTATTTTCGTGAAAAATTGGAATAAAGGGATGAACATAACGAAAGTACATCAGTATTGCAGTAGAAATGGCAGTTTTGCGTGGAAGCACCAGAAGAATGCAATCTTCAACGAAACTGTAGTATACGCTTTTTAAAGAATGAAGAGAGTGTAGAGATGGGATTCCTGGAAGCAACATGACTGGTTTAGATGCTTGCCCCGACAGATCCTCATCGCCTTCCTTCGACGAATCCGCCTTAATTTTTGTAACTATTAAAGCATCCTCTTCAAAAATATCGCCCTCTTCTTCATCTGCCGAACTTTGTGATGTTTCTTCCTCTCGTATACCGCTTAAGCCGTTATTTTGTTTCTCGGACATGCTTGTATCCGTATAATTAAGGGAACTGCTTGAGGCCGATGTTGGCACCGACAGGTTATTTTTCTTGCGTTTCCTGGACACATACTTGGAGAACTGCTCACTTTTGAATAAATCGGTAGTGAAATTACGCACAAGCTTTATGAAGGGGTCGGTTTTGGTGAGGCCAACGTACGATATAGGACCTTGCTGCTGCCAAAAACGCCCTTCCACCATGAGAGCATTGGATGCATCGCTGAAGAATGAGATGGAGTCATTAGAATCAATTTTTAAAAGTCTTGCACCTATAGCTACTGACACAGATGCCCTATCGGCTTTTTCAGGTGAAGAGCCTTCTTCGGTTTTGCGTTTCTTGGGAGTGGGCGCGGTTGAATCGTCAAGTTTAAATTTAATTATGGAATCCTTGAGGTTTTTGGGTGTAGAACTATGCTTCTGTGAGCTATTACCTAAGACAGATTGGTCTCGTTTTTGGTGGTCTTGCTTTCCATTTGAAGTTTCGGAAGGTGTAGGAAGAGAGTCTTGTCCTCGGTATGTAATAGAAGCAGACTCGCTTTGAGTCTTGATGTTGCTCTCCGGATTAATGCAAGCAGCGTTGGAAGGAGTAGCGATGTTTCTCTCCGATGCACTTGGGATGTGCGTGTTCAGACTTTGATTGGATGAATTTTTGTAAGGTGCATGGTCAAGCTGTGGTGAGCCTGTAATAGACTCATTCGATGGAAGTGAATACAGGAAAGTGCTGGACTGTCTCCGAGTATGCGATGGGAATGAACTTTGCAGGTCCAGGCTTAGTCTAGAGATTGGGAACGGTGGTTCAGTCATTTCCAAAGTTGAAGAGTAGCTTCCGCGAGGAAGGCTGTTCGACTGGTTTAGCAGCGGGGCCAGGTGTTGCAGAGAAGGAAAACTAGATGCCAATGATTGTGAATACTGTCTGCCTGACACTACATGCTGGTTTTGTGGAGTGGCTTCATTCGGTAAGCTTTGAGGAGCACCAGGTTGGCCCTCCTGTTGCATGGGATAACCGGCATGAGTTGTTTTCAGAGGATCAGTATAGGAGTTCATTCCTTGAACTGGAGGCTGTTGTAACTGATGCTGTAGCGGGTGATGCTGTTGATGTTGAGGGTGCAGCTGTCCAAAGAAGGGATTCCCGGAAGTCGGCCACGGCGACGTCGGTTGATAGACCTGTTGCATTGGATTCATTGGCGCGCCGTTTCCTCCCATATGGTATGGAGGTCCTCCAAGAGGTCCTCCAACAGGCAACATATGAGGATTTAACGCCACATAGGTGATGTTATTCTGACCAGAGTTAGCCCCCTGCCCAGCAGGAATATAATTCGGGCCCGGATCCAGCGGGGGGTACGGACTTGACTCTTCGTATACGCATAGGTGAGCAATCAGTTTCTTGCGACAGGTTCCACAGACTGGCCGGACCCTGTCACATTTTGACTTTCGTTTTCGGCAAACCAGACAAGACGCCGGGATTCTGTGTCGCTTTTTGAATGATTGGTCCATGACATGCGCAGATCAGATCTGAGTTTCTGAGAATGAAGATTTCGAGTGTCGTGGAACACTATGAAAATAGAATTTCCAGTTATTTATCCGACTGCAGCTAATTGATTCACAAGACAGATTTCAGGAGGAAAATTCTTCTTTGTGCTTAAGGATCAGGGGGAAAAGAGAGAAGTAGTTGTCGGTCATTTTGATATTTATGACCGTCCTGATCAATGGAAACGCAGACCTGCAGTCGATGTATCGAATTTGAGGGGAGGCTGCGGAGATTTGGCGGGTGGACGTGCACATAGCCGCCGATTAGAATTAAGGTTACTTCATGACAAATGGAGGGGTGACGGCAATCAGTCTTTTTCTGCGAAAACATTATGTACTTTCTTTCAATAATGGATAAGAAATTGGAGTATAGCATTCGGGAGTTGTATTTCGTCGGAATTTGGAAACTCAAAAGGGCCGAGGCTGTTATTCTTTACCTGACGTTGTCTTTAGTCCGTCCCGCGTTATGCTGCACGCTAGTCACTCTGCAGGCCCAAACCTTTTGTGTAAGAACTTTGTGGAGACATTAGTTGGACTCTCTGTGACGGATATTCCAAGTTAGGAATAATGATTGACGTCTAAAATTGCCGTTTTCGAAACATTTCTTCCACCAGGTCCGTATAATGCACATAAGAAACGAGTTGTGACTGTTTTGGAAATAGTTGCCTAAGAGGTAATTCAGCATTGCGTCTATTGACATATACCTGGACTGTCATTCCATAAAATGCTTTCCAAAATAGGATCTCGTTGCCTCAAACGATTCAGGATCGCCTAACGCGGTTTTCTTTGATATTGAGACGATGTGCACATTGGATGGCTCAGTTCTTGTTAAGTCCTCCATCTCTTCGAGTATTCGGCGCTTAATTAGATCTTCATCAAGATTGCAAATCAGCTTGAATTTGCAATGGGTTGAAACGATAATGTCGTGGTTAGAATCACGGTTGCCTTGCCTTAAACTTCTCTCATAGAGAATGAGACCGATGCCATCATCGATTTAAAAGTTCTCTCGTCTTGAGAGAGTCCTCCACAGTCACTCTGAAAAAATATCTTGAAAATTAAAATACATTGTCAATTATTGTAACATTGTACCCGGCAAAGATATATTATTTGGTGATGGGCTCACGTTACATGTAAGTGTAGTGACTTCTGACGCGCGTCTTGTACCACTACCTGTGCCAACCTACTTGACTCCAAGCTGCAACATGTCTGACTTGGAGAGGCTCAGTGACGAAGAAGAACTTGAGGAGACTCTCGCATATAATTCGGACATTGAACAATATGATGGCGCGGTAAATGGTGGTCAGGATGAGGACATTGAACCCCAAATCGATAGAATCGCTGCTCTCACATCGACTTTACGTACCACAGATACCAACACAAACCAGATACTAAGGGCGCACATTGCCATCCTTGTTTCTGCCCTAGGTGGCCCAGATCACACCTCAGATATTGGCTTGTATAAGCTAGGGCACGATGCATTGGCATGCTTGAAAGATATGAAACGATGGATTAAAACAGTTGATGAGAGAAACAATACTTCCGATGTAGCACTTGCTTGTGCAGATTGTGGGCTTCTCCAAAATGACTTGACAGTAATACTTTGTCAGTGGGACAAAACACCAGAGGGTGTGTCGAAATCGAGAACCACAGATAAGATCATGGTAGCGTGCCTAGAGCTCTTGGTTCTTCTAACTTGGCCAACGGAACTCAAAAGTAAGACACATCCTGAAGAATACAGCGCTAGGGCCAAAGTTAGATTGGCTCAGCTACGTTACAAACATCACATTTTGACTTATAAAGGTGGTCGAACGTTCAAAGCCGTTATACGTTTGGGACTCAATGCTTTGACTATCCCCGAGGAGGATCGTGAACCACGCGACTTGAGCATTTTGAGATTGATCGTATACTTTATCCGTAACATTCTTTACATCGAACCGCTACCGGCGACAAATGGCAAGAAAGCTGTATCGAATTTTCTGCAATATCCTGGCGGCATTCATCCCAGCGACCTTTCCATGCAATCAATCATTCCCGTATTCGAGAAGAATAATGTGTTCATGTTCCTTATTTCCATAGCCCATTCCGTACTGACTAACATTCGGGACGAACAATTTGGGCTCTTAGTCGTGGAATCGCTTTATTTGATAACAAGAGAGATCGATACTGATCACTTGATCTATGCGCTGGCTTCGGACGTATCCCAAGATAAAGCTGCCAACGTTGTCCCGCCAGCATCAGCAGCAGCGGGATTGGATTTAACAGCATTATTGTCTGAAGAAGATAAGCGCCGAAAGAAGCTAAAGAGTGTGATGTCTACACGCCATGGGCGTTTTGGGACCTTACTCTCCTTAAAGAACTCCAATAACGCTTCTTATATTGCTATCTCTGGCCAAAAGGCTCTACCCAGTACTTATGATACTCTTCAAAAACTTGATAGCACTAAGAAATGGCATAAAACCTCTACTTTTCGGTATGACTCCAATGATTTTGTGCGCGATGCTACTATAATTTTAAAAGGAAGGCCTTTGGTTGCTTTTCTTTCTTTCATTGACCGGTTATTATCCAGCGGGTCTTTCAACAACTTACTCTCATTTGTGAGTCGGCACTTCACAAACCTGGTTAATGATGACATTGGACGAGCGGGAATTCTTCATGCAATTGACAGCCATGAACTCGCCTCTTATTTTCTCACTGTCTCGTGGTTTTTTAGGTTTAAGAGAAGGAAGGCATTAGTTTTGACAGAAGTGGACCTAGCGCCAAAAGAGGATAATTTGACATATGGATCTGTTGGTGCTGCTTTAAGCGAGGTGAATTTCATTTTATTGATATCCTACTTGAGGTCTTCGTTCGATGTCCGCGACTTCAATTCCCTTCATGTGGCTTTGGTGTGTTTCCGTGAAATGCTTTTGATTGCCAATTCGATTTTCGTCAAGGAACGTACACAAAAGGAGATTGAACTTCTCTCTGAAGAAGATATCAATGAGGATAGAGAGATGGCGGAAGGCATTATACGTAAATTATTTTCCCAAAAGGAGTTTTTGGACTTGTGCGTCAATATTCCTAAAACAGCAGACAAGCATTCACCTGAGTATTTAAAGGTGGCTGTTTCCGTGGTACATACGTTGTTACGCTCTTTTGAAACTCTTTCAAACGAAGATGTTCATTTATTTATCAGAACAAGAAGAAGAATGAGAAAGCTTAAGAATGGAAATGGTCTTAATCAGCAAATGGATCGAGAGCATTGGCATTTGATTGACCGAGGTTCCGACGAAGAAGATGATGAAGAAGAATTAAAGTTCATCACACGTGAAAGAAAATTGGACTATAAAAATTCTGAAGTTCGCTTCTTTCACCCTGCCATCGTCTCAACTCATATCAAATACTTATCGCGATACGAGGATATGACCCACGATGAAATAAAAAAAGGAATATCTTATTTTCATCGCCTTTTTGTGATTCGCAAAGACTATCTGGCCCTATATCGCTTAGATTTTGTGGTATTGTTAAACGATTTGCAATCGTTTTTACCCAGATCGAGCGGCATTCGTCGACATGTTGATGAATTCGTGGTATACTTTATGAAAAAATTTCAAGATGCGATCCTCTCATTTCCGTTAGCGATTGAATTGTTGTTTCCAAGGTTCGAGAATTTGGAGTATATGACCTATCTTAGCACTGGTGATTTAAAAGTCTTTGATAAAAACACCGAGTCAAATAAATATGGCCGGAATACTAACAGCTATTTCGCCTCCGATGCTGTACAACCTCGTGCGGCGTTAATTTTTCAATTTGTGGAGAAAGAAAAATCCCTCGACGAGAAAATCGGGGCTTTGACTTACCACCTCACTAAGAAGAAAAACACCACAAAGCTTCTTAATGTACTTTCTGGCGAGTTCGGTCGCATTGCTGAAGTAGTCAAGCAAGACACGAAAGCCTCATTATCGCTCCGTTTGTCTCTTGCCAATCGACGTTTGCTTATTTCTGAGCCACTTGTCAGACTTCTTCTACAAACCGTTGGATTCGACCTCCCATTTTTGCAAAATGATGAAACAGTGTTTAGGTTAACCTCTAGCTTTCGTATTCTTCAAGAGGCTAGTGACCTTTTGAAGAAATGGCTTGAGCAACATCAAAGAGGAGCGGGTGATATTGAGCCATTTTTGGATCAGTTTCAGCGCGTCATTTTTTCAAGAGAACAACTTGAATTTGGTAAATTGGCTTTAGAAAAACAGAGAGCTGGTGAAGCTTTAGACATGAATGATGAAATGGTAAAGGAGATTGGGGCTGAGGCCGCCGAGATATTAATGGGTTTAGCAAGAAGAAGAGAATATGATGAAGAAGTTGCAGCTAAATTTTACCCAGAGGATATAGATTCGCTTGTATCGGACAACAGCGATTTCGAGCCGGATTCCGAGACAGTAACTCAAAAAAGTAGTAGAAGAAGACGAAGACAAAGGGCCGGAACAGATGGGGATGAACTTCTTGATGGGCTCCTTTCAGACGAGGAAATAACAACGCGACCACGTAATGGTGGCATCAGACGTAAAAGAACAACAGATGATGTTTTGGATGGAGAGCCAGCTCGAACAATTATCTCAGCAGAATTTGTTGCGGATTCAGATGATGATTCAGATACAGAAGATAACAAACTATTTTTCGAGCGTGAAGCTAAGCTTAGAGAGCTTATTGCGCTGCGTGGAGGTATCGCTACTAAAGAAGATCTCAAGCAATTCCAGCAGTCCTGGTCAAACTTACTTTCCGCGCTGACAACACAACAGGTCCGCACAGCAGTAACAAAAGCCTCTCGGTTATTTGTTGCTGATTCCGATGACGAAGAAGATTTCCAAGCAATGGAAAAGAAAGAACTTCATGTTGTTATAGAAACTGCAAATGAGGCTCAATCTGAAGATGGTTCAAGTGATTTGAAAAGAACTATTGAAGAAGAAATTCCTATCTCACGAAAACGAAGATTAGTCATAGATGATGACGATGAATAGCATTATATTTATAGATTATGTACTCATTTTAATTATCTACACAATGGCTGTCAGCATTGTCACTAGTCATGCTAGTTTGGATTGTCATGTAAGAGCTTATAAGCATCACAGCAATGCCAAAAAGAACACATAACCCGCTTGGAATTGCTTTTTTTAATAAAAAACCCCTCTTTTTTTCTGGGCTTGCTGAAAAATAATCTATCTCAATAGACGATAATTTCAAATAGCATAGTGGCGGGATAATATACGCCATCAATGATGCAGATGTGGCGCCGATGAGCTCTAAGATCATTCCTAGATTACACGTGAACAAAGACACAGACATAGACGAAAAAACTAGGAATGTTGTGACAACAAAATGTTGCTTATATGTAAGTTCTGGACAAGGATGATCATTCTTGGAATTAAAGGCTATCACAACATCCTTTAATACATCTCTCACAACGAAAATTTCTAAGGGAAAAGTCGTTAGCATATTCAATCCGAAACAGAAGCGGGCAATATTTATCCAGAAATCATTCGCTTTAAAGTTGTTCAAAATGTTGCCTTTCACGTTATGGCCGAAATTTAAGAGCCCAGAAATCCCCATGATTAGACAGAAGCACATTGAAATACCGCACGCGATGTGCGTTAGTTTGGAGAACTTTTCAATAGTTGCGTTCCGCATTGAATTGAAGATAAACAAAGTGTTATGATGGCACACCAACGCAAAGGAAATGACCGAGATTCCCTGGAACAAGTTTTTATTAATGAGCCATTCATTTTTCATAATCGGGGCCTTTAAAGCTGGGTCAGCGAAGGGGCCCCGAAAAAGAGTAATAAGCACGATGATTGACATGCCAAAGAGAGCAAATCCTGAGGCTTTTGCCAATTTAGAAATGTCTCTGTTTAAAGAAAGAGGGTATGAAATGCAAGAAGTAAATAAAATTATTATTACATTTCTTTGCAAGAGCCATCCAAGAACTGAGCCGGGCTCGTAAGCTGATTCCGGGAGAAACAGCTTGAGGACATGAGGTATCGTATCACCAATTATGACACAAAAAGCCATACATCCTCCGTATGCAAAGGAACTGATTGAGACAAGTAACAAGGTCTTTCCTGCCTTTCCGTAGCAATAATGAACTGTGTCTTGATAGGATCTTGTATGAGACATCTGAGCATTTATCACAATGAGACGTAGCGTCCAATCTATAAGAAATGTAAGCAAAACCATCACTATTATCCCCCCAAGAAGCCCACTATTTCGCATGGCAAAGGGTTGGCCGATGATACCAGCTCCTAAAATAGAATTGGCCATGTTCATGAAAGCCATTCGCATACTGGATGTGCCCTCAATCAATAAATCTGGCTCCTCGATATCAAAAGTGATATCAAAGTTGTCATTTGGTTCTGTGGAAGTCTCAAGCCCTTGTTGGAAATCGGAACCAGGTTCCACTTCAGAATGAAGACAGCTTCCCACATCGTTTTTTATAGCCGCATGGAACGGCTGAGTTTCCTCGGATATGTGGTCAGGGGGACTTACCACGCGCTCCTCTTGTTGAGATAGCTCAACATACTTTTGCAGCATTAGACTCTGTGAGGATGGCAATTAAAGAGATCCCATTAGCTGGTTTTTATATTGATTCAAAATGGCGAAATAGACCTTTTGGCGGTGAGTTACTGTCTGGCTGGAATTTGTGGTAATTGGTTAACTTATTACGGATCGTCCTTCGACGAAATAGTTGAAATTGGTTTGGTGATTCAGTAAAGATAGGCGAACCGCGTAGTTAGATTGACCTTAGAAGAATCAAGTATAAATTACCAAAGACCAAATGACAGACGATAATTTAAAAAAACTCAATTTTTTGACTTTCAAACTGCAATAGTCGTTTTCGATGTTTATTAATCTTTGTTCTTCAATTTAGTACTTCTAAGTCATGATGTCAGCAGTATTCAAGAGTCAAGGGGGGTACAATCAATAAAAATGCAACAAGTGTGTAGACAGAAAATAATTAAATGGAATGACACCACCTGCTAATTCATGATTGTATCTATTTTGGATCTAATTTTTTTGTATATGCAACTTTTCACTTCTTTGAGGCCGTTAAGTTTCAAAAGCATTTTTAATTTCAAGCCTGAACGTAAATTTATAGATGGATCAAGAATAGAGAGAAATCGTTATTTTAATTTTGATCCTTCACTGAAATTCGCCAATAAGGCGTGAATCTATCTTATTTCATTTTGCGCATCTAAACACCATACGCGTACCTCATGTCACCAATAGAAACAAAAAGAAGAAAACTTGATATTTCGGCAACGATTGAAAGTAATGGAAAAGATATCAATCCGAACAACGCGGACACATCTTCTGAACAATGGCTACCTGCTTCAGTTGAATCAATAAGCGACAAGTTTCTTTTCAAGAGCACTACTTACCACACCCCAATTCCCTCGGAATTGCTAGCTAACCCTACCGAAAGGGTGGTTCTCGGCGTTGACGAGGCCGGAAGAGGACCTGTCCTTGGGCCAATGGTATATGGTGTTGCGTATTGTTTGGAGAGTTATGAGGATCGCTTAAAATCGAAGTTCGGATTTGCCGATTCGAAGATCTTGAAAGATACGGTGCGTCAGAATTTGCTACAGCTATTACAAGACGAGAGTCATGAATTGCACAAAAACGTAGGCTGGGCTACCCGTACAATGACAGCTAAGGACATCTCCAATGGTATGCTTCGAAGTATTGCAGGACCAGGGCCATACAATTTGAACGAACAGGCGCACGATACCACAATTCAGCTTATAAAGGACGTGTTGGCGAAAGGAGTGAATTTAAAGGCAGTGTTTGTGGATACCGTTGGGCCTCCTGCTTCGTATCAGGCGAAACTAAAGCGATTTTTTCCTGATATTGATGTAACAGTCACAAAGAAAGCAGATAGTTTGTTCCCTATTGTCAGTGCTGCTTCAGTTGCTGCAAAAGTGACCAGGGACCTCAATTTGCATTGGTTTAATGAAAACATGGATCAGTTGAAAGGCAAAGTATTAGGCTCTGGCTATCCTTCAGATCCAAATACCAGCAGATGGTTAAACGATTCCGTAGATCCCGTCTTCGGTTGGACTCACGGCCTCTTGCGGTTCTCATGGCAGACAGCGAAGGATAGTTTGGAGAAATCAGGCGCCGCTAAGGTCGTTTACGAAGACGCGCTAATACCAAAGGGAGGATATCAGGATATTGGAGCTCTTATGGGTAGATCACCGAGCCAAGGTCTAGTGGATGCTCTGTTCTATGGTAAAGATTGTGTGCTATAGTACTGAGGGCTACATAGATTCACGAATGGGATTTTTTGCAAATAAAACAGTTTGCAATAATCTAAATTTTTGGTCAATCGCGTTCCTGGTTTTACGACTTTGAGTAAACCTAAACTCTACCTCATCGCTAGACATAACGCCATGCCTTAACAAGTCGTGATACGCTCCTGGTCGTATCTCTTTTACAAAGTTGATCCGAGAAACAGAAGGTATCAAGGTTTGTAGTAATGTCGGGGAAGTTGTTAGACACAAAAGTGGAAAATGAAAATTAGAGTCAATAATAAAATCATCAGAGATCATTTGGTTGTTCAAAATGATATATTGATATCTGAGTTGTATTAAAAAAAGAACACTCATAACTAAAAGAAAACTAAAAAGAAAACGCCTATACTTACCATTCATATTGTGGTCTTGTGCGTAGGACCACAGGTCCGAATCTAGATAAGAAACGACCTGCACGGAGTACTTGCAGGACCGATTTCGGACAGTTAGCCACAGTCATCATTAAAACTCATCATAATAATAAAATCAACAGATTGAATTCAGGAAATAATACTGATGGCATTATTTTCTTTTTTTGATCTCTTGCTACAAAAAAGCCGGCTGTTTCCACGACACCCGGACCCTCAAATCAGGCGGATAACCATATACCTGATTTCCTTATCTCTGACACACCCCTACACTCCACAGTTGGAGCGGCTGTCATCACCTCTTCTTTTCCTATCTTTGTAGTTTTTATCATATACTTGAACTCTTACACAAAGAAAAAGGCTCCCTCTCACGACTGATATCGTCCAGGGTTCTAGTTGCTTCCGATTGATCTTCATCGGTTATCTTAACATGTTAGAACGCCTGAACGTGCTGATTGTTAGCAGTAACGCTTACAAGTTAGGACCACATAGTGGTCCACCGTCCAAACACTCGAGCTCTGGATCTTATCTGAACTCTAAGGATTTTGCTCCTAATCCGAAGCTTGGCCGCTCATATAGAGCTTCTCTTCATGACCCTCAATCTTTGCAGGACGAATTACCCCCCAATACTGGTCCCGCCGGCACTGTAGAGACAAACAGCCCAGGCTCACTGTCGACCGCTAACAAAAACCTCAGTCATGTTCCTTGCAAATTCTACAAACAAGGTATTTGCCAAGCAGGGAAGTCTTGTCCCTTCAGTCACGACTTTGACGGTTCGACTAGCGCCGATAAGCTACCTTGTAAGTATTTTCAAAAAGGGAATTGTAAGTTCGGGTTGAAGTGCGCTTTGGCACACTATTTGCCCGACGGGACTAGAGTCAATAATAAGGGTTCACTGTCTTATCGTAGACATAATGATCGCACCGAAAGAGCTAGGTCTCAGCTGAATTTGATGGGTAACACGATGTACAATTCAAGTGACTCTCTTTCTTACTATTATAAAACCTCACCTTCAATTCTCAGCTCCACGACCCTTGTTGACACCAACGGTACGAGTCCCGAATCGTTGTACAATAATTCTTACGCAAACCTTCACGAACGAACAGCGAGTACATCCTCCATGCCAAGCATGCCTCTGGGATCTTCTCGTTCAAATTTATTGGTTTCTCCAAGTACTACGTCTCAAATTCAAGATGCTTTTGGCAGCGGGGATTGGCTGGGCCGCCCAATATTTAACTTTTCGTCAAACTTATTTTCCAGTGGTAGTAGCAACTATGCTCTGGTAAATGGGATAAACCTGTCGCCCCCTGACCTATTTAGAAATACTTTGTTAAAGGACTCTGCTAAAGTACCCACTAGTTCAGTGAGCTTGTCCTCGTTCAATATGCAAATCTCTGGGAACAGCTTGAGCTCCCCGTCTTCTCCTGTGTATATCTTTAACAAATGCGTCTCTGAAGATGCCGTGATAACTGATGAAGCAGATGGTGCAGACGAAGAACCATTCTTCGAGGATTACGTTCCCGCATCTCTTGGCAACTTAATTCTAACACCACAGGAAAAGCAGAGGCGAGACTCACGATCTCAATCAGGAACACTCTTGGTCCGCCCAAACGTCAATAAAGCATCAGAAGGAAGCATTGATAAGAGTTGGGCCCAGCTGTTAGCTACAAAAGAAGAAGAGAGTGTATTTCTCATGGACTAAGAACCATTCAATTTTTGTCAAAAAACTTTCTGGGATTGGTTTCAGATATATGTCAGTTTTTTTGTTCTCAAAATGTTCCACGGTACATTCAAGATAGTTTACGGATCATTTTATAGAGACAACAGATAAGCAAATGCTTTATTTACAAATACATCGTTCTATTTACTTCTGTTGTGGGGGCGCAGATCTGTAGATGTCTGCGCATATACGCTGGAATTTAAACAACGCAGCTATGTCGGTTCCATCTAGAGTTGGTCTGAGGCTCTGGTAAGGGCTGGCGGCAAATAAAGTTCCTGAAAATACCATCTCATCGGTAAAAGGGTTCAATGTCATAACTACGTAATCTGTCACCAGGCGTTCGGTTTTCTTGGTCTCAATATTCTCTCCATGCACAATCATCTCTTGTCTTGTTTCTAATTTAATGACAAGCTGCAAGAATGCAACAACCTCATCCTTGTCCGGAATAATCTGAAAAAGCTTCACCAGAGGAGCCTTTTCGATCTTTTTCAAGTTCCACTCCAATCTGGCGCCGTGAGGGAAACTCGAGGCCCGGCCCGCGAGATTGTTCTTGACCTCAGTAGAGACAATCCCATCCAATTGCGTCTGAATGTAAGCTCTTCTTTGATTTGTCGCCTGTGAACAAGCTGCTGCAAAAATCTTGTTTGTCTTGACATATTTCTCCATCGCAAGCTCCTTCCATTCAAACAATCTGAGCTTCAACCGCGTGTCCAGTTTGAATTTACCAACAAAGTATGTGCTTAGACCAAATGATCCAATACTCCTGAGTATGACCTTTGGCCAACTTTTCACAGGACAATTAGAAAGCTTGGGGGGGACGTAGAAGTCTGTTAAAACACCCATAGATTTCAAGGGTATATGCACAAGGTCAACATCATCTCCTCCTTTTGCATAACCTCTAGCAAAACTCAAACACTGAGCCTTAGAAAATGGTGTAAGAGGCTGTAGCCTAACCAGCTTGAGAGCTTGACGGGTAAACATGGTGATAACCGATTGACTGACCAGTGGAAAAAAACACTTACTTAGATCAGTATATATGCAGGAAAGGTGTATGGAGAAGCTTGCGGAGATGGCGCAATTTGGAGAAATCGAAAACGTGATATCAACTACAATTGATTTTGGAAGTGATTTACTAGAGTATCAGTAAATAAGTAATGACGTGCGTTGAGTTCGAAGCATGAAGGTAGTTCTCCATCTTTCATTTGTAATGCATCCGTACACCACGTTTAAGTGAAGAGCAGATGAGATTGATCAAATCGATTTGTATTTCTCAATAGTGGAACCATGCCTGCTGCTAATAAAAAACTTGCTCCAGAGAAAGAGCGCTTTATTCAATGTTGCAGCGATATTTCTTTGGAGCTCGTGGCATCTTTGAAAAATTCCCAGAACATAAACTTGAACGGCCTTATAACAAGATATGCAAAGAAATATAAGTTAAAAAACCAGCCAAGGCTAACTGACATCATATCGTCGATTCCGGATCAACACAAAAAGTACTTAATTCCCAAGCTTAAAGCGAAACCTGTGCGTACCGCATCTGGTATCGCTGTGGTAGCTGTGATGTGTAAACCACACAGATGCCCTCATATTGCATACACCGGTAACATCTGCGTCTACTGTCCTGGTGGGCCTGACTCTGATTTTGAATACTCCACACAGTCATATACGGGATACGAACCCACTTCTATGCGTGCAATCAGAGCCCGTTACGATCCATACGAGCAAGCCAGAGGCCGGGTAGAGCAGCTTCGACTGCTCGGTCACTCTATTGACAAAGTTGAGTATATTATCATGGGAGGTACTTTCATGTCTTTGCCGATTGACTACCGAGAGAACTTCATTACACAGCTACACAATGCCTTATCCGGATTCAATGGCACGAACATTGACGAGGCCATCCGTTTTTCGCAGCAATCTCAAACAAAGTGTGTAGGTATTACGATTGAAACCAGACCTGATTATTGTACAGAAACTCATTTGAGTGATATGTTGAAATATGGATGTACTCGTTTGGAAGTTGGTGTGCAATCAGTCTATGAAGATGTCGCTCGAGATACAAACAGAGGGCACACAGTCAAGGCTGTCTGCCAGACATTTGCTGTTGCAAAGGATGCCGGATACAAAGTTGTTAGCCATATGATGCCTGACTTACCAAACGTGGGAATGGAAAGAGATCTACAACAATTTATTGAGTACTTCGAAAACCCTGCGTTTAGAACTGACGGACTTAAAATTTACCCTACATTGGTCATCAGAGGTACAGGATTGTACGAACTTTGGAAAAAGGGATTGTACAAGTCCTACAATGCAAATGCTTTGATTGATCTAGTGGCTCGAATAATGGCGCTAGTCCCCCCCTGGACCAGAATTTATAGAGTCCAGAGAGATATTCCCATGCCGCTTGTTACTTCTGGTGTTGAAAACGGAAATCTTAGGGAGTTAGCGTTGGCCAGAATGAAGGATTTTGGTGCAACGTGTCGTGACGTGAGAACAAGAGAAGTGGGTATTCAAGAGGTTCATCATAAAGTGTCCCCTGATCACGTCGAATTAATCAGAAGAGATTATTACGCAAACGGAGGTTGGGAAACGTTCTTATCTTATGAAGACCCTAAAAAAGACATCCTTATTGGTTTGTTAAGGCTCAGAAAGGCGCTGAAAAAATACACCTATCGTAAAGAATTCACTTCCCAGCCCACCTCAATTGTACGAGAATTGCATGTTTATGGGTCTGTTGTCCCTTTGCATTCCAGAGATCCCAGAAAATTTCAGCATCAAGGTTTCGGAACCTTGCTAATGGAGGAAGCTGAAAGAATCGCAAGAGAGGAACATCGTACGAAAAAGATATCGGTCATATCCGGTGTTGGTGTCCGTAATTACTATGCCAAGCTTGGTTACCACTTGGATGGGCCGTTTATGTCTAAAATTCTTGTTTAGCGTATGATACTTGAACTAATTACATTATTTACATTATGTATTTGGAAGTGAATAATGAAATCACTGAAAATTTTGTTTCACAGAGGTGCGTCTCACAAATGTGAAAGTAAGGAATATTTTGAGATAGTGTTGTGAATTCCAGAATACAGGATGAGCTATGATTTTAAGGGTGTGCAAAGTTGAAGCGGAAATTGTTTCTTGGGGTGTTGGCGGTTGCTTCCTTGGCCCATCCTGGTATATCTTCTCCAGATCCTCCTACAGGTCGCTCAAGAACAACATTCTCAAGCCCGAGTGCGTCACTCAACCAAGGATGATTGAGCATTCCTCCCGCATCAGCGCGCATTTCTGGTTGCAATTTGAGCATTGGGAGGAGGAAGTTGGATAATTCAACGGCATCGTTGACGGAAAATTTATATTTCTCTATTAGGACATCTTTCAACCCCCAAGGTTTAAGTTTTGATACTCGAAGAAGCTCACCATCGCTATTGAAAAAGTCTTTGGCATAGTAGCATTCTTTCAATAAAGATTTGGGCAAAGGACCAAGTAATTCAATTATTTGAGCTATGTGATCATCATCTTTGGTGTACGACTTCCCGTTTTTTGGGTCAAAGAGGTAATCGCCGGTAAGAAGCTCAAAAATCAAGCATGCAAAGGACCATAAATCTGCCGAAGCTCCCCAATGGTGGCCAAGTAGGATTTCTGGAGACCTGTACTGTCTAGTTTGCACTTCGTCGGTAAAATGATGATGAACCCAGCAAGCGTTACCCAAATCAGCAATTTTAACAGAGATCATATCTTCATCCCCCATAATCATTGATTCGGTGTAGGAATCATTAGTATTTGTCTCATTTAACTGAAGTCCAGAGTTGTTATAGTTCCGCGCTAGAGACATGGATGATATGGAGTTATTGAGGCTCTTTTCCATATTGTCGCCTTCCTCATTTTCCGAGTTATTCAAAAATGAACCCCGACTTGGCACGGGACCAATACTGTTGTTTAACGAGCTTTGACTGTCAACTGCTTTCAAGCCTTCGTGATGTTGCGCTGCAGCGTTCAAGAAAAATGAGCCACTCACCTCCGTTTTAGATGGAGTATTGCTAGTGGTGATTGCGGAAGCATTAAGAAATGACCTGCTAAACGATCTGAGTGGAGATGGCAAAGGTTGGGAGCCTGTTATGAGTGTTTGGCGTCTGGATCTGCGACCAAAGCGACCAAGAGAAGACGAGTTTGCAACTTCTGATATAGATTTGACTCTTTGGAGGGTTGTGTTTGCTGGTACTGTATTTGTAGAAGCGTTGGCAGTGGGAGTAGTTGGTGATAGGTTAGTAAATGATTGTGAGCCAGATTTGGACTTCGTTCGCAGCAACTTGCGTTGGAGCTTCGCTTGCTGTTCCTCTGCTTCCACCATTCGGACAATTTGTTCGACATCTCCTATTTCTATTAGTACATTTTCCGGCTTTAAGTCTGTGTGGATCACGCCACACATTCTGTGTAAGAAGTCTAATGCCGATAAAAGCTGTTTAGCGATCTGCTTCACAAACACAACGGGAATTCCACGATGCTTGTAACGACGTATCAAGCCCAAAAGGTTCTCTCCAAGTACTTCAAACACCATGCAGACATGAACGCCATTTGGACCTTGATGAGTGAAGGTGTCAAGAAGTTGAATTACGTGTTGGTGACCAGGATGGTGTATCTCCGAGTTCGTCACCTTATCCAACACTTTAATTTCATCTATGGCTGTATCTGTATAGTGTTTGGCACTTCTGACAATTTTCATGGCAACATGACACTGCTTATCATTGTCGCGCGCGAGCCACACTGTAGAGAAATGTCCCCAGCCTAGTTTTCTTACAAGGGTATATTTTTCGTTTTTGTACGTTTCACCAATATAGCACGTGTGGTATCCGCCAGGAACGTAGTCTTTTAGGTCCTCTTCATTGTCAGGGTTGACATCCAAAAGGCTGTCTTCGTCAGAGTTAGAATCTGATTGATCATCATTCTTAAATAGGCGGTCCTCGGGTACTTTCTTCCTTTCTTCTGTTTTAGTGCTTGTGATTGACTTTGTAGTTACTGTGTGCTCACTGAAGACATCACTGTCATCCGGAGGATTAAGTGGACCGTACAGTTCATGGAGACGATCCTTAAGGGTGGAAAGATGCAATTCTGACTGGTCGTCAAAAGAGGTTGTGATGGGTGCAAGTTCTGGTTTGAATGACTTTACCAGAGGCAAGGATGTAGCAGCGCTCGCCAGTCCAACCAAGGGAAGAAAGTTTAGAGACAGCACCTCGCCCAGCGGAATGCTCGGTGCACGACCCTTTGTCTTCTCGTACTTATTGGCATTATTGGCATCTGCTTTTCGAATCGCAATGGATAAGTTTGACTTGTGCGAAAGAGGCATTAAATTAAAAGTGGGATGGCTAATCTAGGGTAAAGGAGTGTGAGTATTCTTTTGAAATGGATATAGCTCGTGATTATGGGTACTTTCGAGCTTTAAGGCTAACCACGAGTCAACAAGACGCCCTAAGAGGTCTTTAGGATTTGCAATTTCACAGCAACTAAGCGGCGTTGCTTATACGTCTAGAAAGTGGAACAGAAGATTTATAGAACTTAGCTGGCTAGATCAGGGTTTCTCACCCAGATGCGTCAGGTTGCAAGTAAACTTAGTTGGAGTTTGAAGCTTGTGATGGGGAATGTGAGAAGTGCTAGTATGTAGTAGTTGATATTACCCGCGAGTTATAATCGGAGCGGAATATAGGAGACAGGACTAGTACAATCTTTGCTGGTGTGGGGAAAGTTTTAAAAAAAAATGAAAAATTCTAATGATCTATTTATTGCTGGGAGGATTTGATGCGTGATCTAAACTACGTTCATCGGGGAGATGTGTTACATTTAAATTATGCGCCGGCATAGAGAAGCTTGTAGTTGTAGATTACAAGACCAGAAGCGAACCTCGAAAATAGACCAAAAGAAAAAATGGCGACTATAAATAAACACTGGTAGCCAATGCGGTCTTTTTTTCAGGGTTCTTTTCATGTGGACGAAAAAGTTTGAGAGACTATATCTAAGTAGATGGGTCATGCCTTAGATAAATGATGAGTCGTGAGAATCACTTGTTCGGAATGTCGGGTAAGTTTGTTTTTTTTTTTTTGTTTTTTTTCTTTTGATATTTGGTGATAACATTCCCCGATTGATCGTTGTACTTCTTTGCAGGCAAATAGAATTGGACAAAGCGTATCTTTGCCTAAAACCACACCTTCACGTACCTCGTTTAAGCCGACCTGCCTAGCTACGTTCGTTCTCCCTATGGTTGTATTGCTTTATAAATTATTATCTACCTTAAATACTTTAGTCGACTTCCATGTCCTCCTTTGGCTCTTCAGCAGGGGTCTCAGAACCCTTAGAAGCCTCTCTAGCGGCAGCCATTTTCTCGGCCATAGCGGCCATCTGAGAAGCCTCTTGCTTCTGTCTCATGGCTTGCTTCTTCTCCTCTTGATCAGCCAAATAACGGCCCTTGATCAAGTTTCCAATGGATGCTAATTCCTCATACTTAGCAATGTACTTGGCCTTGGTGGAGTCATATCCATCATCGTATAACCAGTCCTCAGCCTTGGACAACAAACCAGTCAACCTCTCCTTCTCTGCATCGGATGCAAATTTCAGGTATTGATCTTCTAACTTGCCTCTTAATTCGTAGATGTATTCCTCCAAGGCGTTCTTTCTGTCTTCAGTGTCGGCAACCAACTTGTCGGCGATGACCAAGTTGTTTTCCTTCTCGAAGAAGTCGTTTCTCTCGTTTTCACTCAAAGCGGCAGAGGACATTTCGAGAGTCAATTCGTCCTTCTTGACGGTCTTCTTCACTTCTCTATACTCTGGCTCGGCCTCCTCTTCACCTTCCTCGGTGGCCTCCTTCTCAACCAATTCCTTAACGGTAACCTCTTGTACGGTGTGTGCCGACTCAATGGTGTAGAAACCAGATGGGTCGTTTCTCAACTTCAACTTAGTGGCAATATACTGCTCACCTTCGTTTGGAACGACACCCTTCACCAACCACTTGGCGATCACAGGCTCAACGCCAGCAGGGCATTCTTCCTTGTTGGTGTATCTAGCCTCAACCTCGAAGTCACCCTTTCTAAACAAAGTGATAATTTTGGTTGATGGGAAAAGTCCTCCTCTTGGGAAGACCTCCATGTGGTCGTCGTCCTCTTCTTCCTTATCCCAGAAGTAAGACACAGAATATGGGTTGAAGTCCTCAAACTTGAATGGTCTGACTCTCAAAGTTGGAGAGTGCATGGCACAAATAAATGCGTTACCTCTAGCGATGGCCTCATCCTGGTTCAAGGTGAAGGACAATGGCTTGCCGAAGATTTCGGACAATTTGGCCTTCAAGGATGGAACTCTTGTGCAACCACCGATCACTTCAATGGAATCGAGGTCAGCAGCAGAAATACCAGCATCCTTCAAAGCAATCTCAATTGGCACATGGATTCTGTTCAACAAAGGTTGGATGTACTCCTCCAACTCCTCTCTTGTAATGGAAGAGGAAACGTCAACATCGTTCATGACAGACTCAATGTTGATTGGAGCTTGAGAGTTGGCAGACAAAACCTTCTTGACTCTCTCAGAGGCTACAAGCACTCTGTAGAAAGCCTTAGGGTTTTCTCTGACGTCAATCTTGTATTTGCTTTTAAACTCGTCAGCAAAGTGGTTTGCGATAGCGTAGTCGAAATCTCTGCCTCCAAAGTGCTTGTCATAAGCGGAACCCAAGATCTTCAACTCACCCTTCTTAACGGCGGCGATCGAAACTTGGTACGAAGAGTGGCCAATGTCAACGAAAGCAACCTTCTTGGCCTCCTCTGTTGGCAAGTCGTTTTGCTTGAAGACACCGTAACCAACAGCAGCTGCGGTGACCTCGTTGACGATTCTAACTGGGTTCAAGCCAGCGATCTTGCAGGCGTCGGCGGCAGCACGTCTCTGCTTCTCTGTGTACCAGACAGGGACAGAAAGACAAATGTCAGTGATATTACCCTTTGTCTCCTTGGCGGCAATGTCCTTGATCTTGTTCAAGTACATGGCAGTCAATTGGGTGGAAGTGAACTCTTGCTGCTCGCCTAAAAATCTAATCTTGGCGTTGATCTGGCCATCAGCATTCTCAACCAAGTTAGCGCTAGAGTACTTCTTCTCAATCTCGAAGTCTGGGTCCTTATAGTTCAATCCCAAAATTCTTTTCAAGTTCTCAACTGTATTTTTGATGTTGGAAGTTTGTTGATTCTTGGCACTTTCTCCGATGAATCTGTTCTTCATTCCGAAACCAACCAACGATGGGGTGGAACGGTTAGACACCTCATTGACGATGATATCAATGCCTCTGTTTCTAGCACATGCAATGACAGTGTTGTCATTACCGAGATCTACACCGAATGGAGTGGACATTTTGCTTTTTTTATTTTTTTGAAGGAATACACTAAAGTATCTATAATCGCAAGGGCCGAAAATTGTGGTAGGTTTTTCCATACGGGTAGGTGCACGACTCATCTAGAATCTTCCAGAATAAAGTGATTAAATTCCATTGAAAGTCTTGAATAATTAAGCAAATTCTCGCGCCATAGAAGACCCAACGGGCCATTACATTTATTATCTTTTTTTTAGTTGGTGTTTACTTATGATTTGACATCAAGATAGCATGTCTGTATGATTAAGAGGTTTCGCAGCCATTAGGCGTGTCCAGTTGGATTTACATTAAAGTACAAACATTGAAATGACGAATATTGTAGTTGAAGAGGTTTAATCCATTCAAGAATTAAAAAAGCATTTACTGAAATAAAAATCAATTTCATACCCAATTTTTAATCTTTAATGTGTTTCCTTTGGAGCTTCTAGTGAGAACTGTGTTTTAGTTCCCAGAGGGAATAGCTTAAAAAATCACTTACAGAAAATAATAGACAAGTTGGTCATCTGATCCATGATAAATAAAACCGAAGATAACTAATTCTGACGACGGTGCTTGGCTGGTCATATTTCTAGTATAACCAATGAACATTACATTGTACCATCTATTTTGTGAGAACGAATTAAATTAATTGCCTACACAGTGATTAATTCTAGTCATTTAATTAGCGATTATACAAATATGCGAAACGAAATTCCCGGGCGAACACTCAAAAAAATTCATGGAAAGCAAGAACGAAGGTTTTAAGAAAGCAAAGAGAGGGAACGAAAGAAGAAGTAGATATCAGTTGTGTGTTACTCGAGATCGAATAACAATCCGAGGAGAAAATTAGGTCACTAAAATCCTCACAACAAAAGTAAGGCGGCTACAAGTGGCACAGCAACATTGAAAGTTATTCTTGCACCTGAGTTACCAACAGTGACAGTTGGAGAACTCAGAGATCCAGATCCAGATCCGCTTGCGGTTGCTGCTGCAGAAGAATTGATTTTTGTGGTCAAAGTCGAAGCAGCAACTCCACCGTTGTTAGAACCAGAACCGGAGCCGCCGTTGTTAGAACCAGAACCAGATCCTGAGCCGCCGTTGTTAGAACCGGAACCGGAGCCAGATCCACCATTGTTAGAACCAGATCCTGAGCCGCCATTGTTAGAGCCAGAACCGGAGCCAGATCCACCGTTGTTAGAGCCGGAGCCGGAGCCAGATCCACCGTTGTTAGAACCAGATCCTGAGCCAGATCCGCCGTTGTTAGAGCCAGAACCGGAGCCGCCGTTGTTAGAACCAGAACCAGATCCTGAGCCGCCGTTGTTAGAACCGGAACCGGAGCCAGATCCACCATTGTTAGAACCAGATCCTGAGCCGCCATTGTTAGAGCCAGAACCGGAGCCAGATCCACCGTTGTCAGAGCCGGAGCCAGAACCGGAGCCGCCGTTGTTAGAACCGGAACCAGAGCCAGATCCACCATTGTTAGAACCAGATCCAGATCCACCGTTGTTAGAGCCGGAGCCGGAGCCAGATCCACCGTTGTTAGAACCAGATCCTGAGCCAGATCCACCGTTGTTAGAACCAGAACCGGAGCCGCCGTTGTTAGAACCAGATCCTGAGCCAGATCCACCGTTGTTAGAGCCGGAGCCGGAGCCAGATCCACCGTTGTTAGAGCCGGAGCCGGAGCCAGATCCACCGTTGTTAGAACCAGATCCTGAGCCAGATCCACCGTTGTTAGAACCAGAACCGGAGCCGCCGTTGTTAGAACCAGA